>CM076572.1:511022078-511250260 GCA_034641835.2 Pinus albicaulis | reverse complement strand
GGGTAAGGTTAGGGTAAGGTTAAGGGTTAACCTTAACATTAAATTTAACCTTAATATTAACCTAACTAAACCATAACCTTAACCTTAACCTTAGCCGTAACCTTAACCTTAACCGTAACCTTAACCTAACCTTAACCTTAACCTTAACCTTCCCATAACAATAACCTTAACCTTAACCTTGACCTTACCCTTAACCTTAACCTTCACCTTACCCCATTAACCTTAACCATAACCTTAACCTTAACCTTCCCATAAGATTAATGTTACCATAACCTTAACCATAACCTTAAACTGACCTTAACTTTAACCTTGACCTTAAACTTAACCTTCAACCTTAACCTTACCTTAACCTTAACCAAACCTTAACCTTTACCTAACCTTAACCTTAACCAAACCTTATCTTAACATTAACCTTAACCTTAACCTATAACCTAACCCTAACCTTGACCAAACCCTTAACCTTAACCTTAATCTAAACCTTTACCCTAACCTTACTGTAACCTTATCTTAACCTTAACCTAACCTTAACCTTGACTTTACCCTTAACGTAACCTTAACCTTGACTTTACCCTTAACGTAACCTTAATCTTAGCCTTAACCATAACCTTAACCTAACCTTAATGTAACACTTAACCTTAACCTTGACCTTACCTTGACCTTACCCTTAACCTAATCTTACCTTTAACCTTGACCTTAACCTTAACCTTAACCTTTACCTAACCTTAACCTTAACCTAACCTTGACCTTAGCTATAACCTAACCCTAACCTTAACCTTAAGCTAACCTTAACCTTGACCTTAACTATAACCTAACCTTAACCTTGAAAAAACCATTACGTAACCTTAACCTTGACTTTGTTAGGTGTGGAGCCCGATTATATTGTTTATTTTGTATCACAACATTGGATCTTTGTACCTTAATGGGGCGGCAATGCCGCCCGTAATTAAACGCTGCCTTGGGGGTCTGTGGTGGGGCAGCTCTTGTAAAATTTCCTTGTAAAAGTATAGTAATTTCTAGTGAATCTGGGTTTTTCATTAGGCAAATGATCTGATGGTAGAAGTTATGTTTAGTTTAGGGTTTTTTCCCTAGAAGGAAACCCTTAACCTTAACCTTAACCTTAACCTTATCCTAACCTTAACCTTAACCTTAACCTTACCCTTAACCTTCACCTTATCTTTCACCTTAACCTTAACCTTAACCTAACCAAACCTTAACCTTAACCTTAACTTTACCCTTAACCTTTACGTTAACCTTAACTATAACCTAACCCTAACCTTAACCTTAATCATAACCTTATATTTACCCTTAACCTTAACCTTAATCTTAACCTTAACCTAACCCTGACTTTACCCTTAACCTAACCTTAACCTTAACTATAACCTAACCCTAAACTTGACCTTAACTTTACCCTTAACCTTGACCTTAACCTTAACCTTAACCTTGACCTTGACCTTAACCTAACCTTAACCTTAACCTTAACCTAACCTTAACCATAACCGTAACCTTAACCTTAAATTTACAATTAACCTAACTCTAACCTTGAGAAAACCCTTAACCTTAACCTTGACCATGCCCTTAACCTTAACCTAACTAAACCCATAACCTTAACCTTACCCTAATTATAACCTTGACCTAACCTTAACCTTGACTTTACCCTTAACCTAACCTTAACCTTAACCTTAACCTAACCTTAACCTTAACCTAACATAACCTTAACCTTGACCTTAACCTTAACCTTAACCTTAAATATAACCTAACCCTAACCTTACCCTAACCATAACCTTAACTATAACCTAACCTTAACCTTACCCTTAAACTTATCTTAACCTTAACCTTCACTATAACCTAACCTTAACCTTAACCTTAACCTAACCCTAACCTTAACCTTAACCTTAACCTAACTAAACCCGTAACCTTAATCTTACCTTAACCTAACTTTAACCTTAACCTTAACATTAACCATAACCTTAACCTTGACCAAACCCTTATCCTTAATCTTAACTTGACTAAACCTGTAACCTTAACCTTAATCTTAACTTTCCTAAACCCATAACCTTAACCTTAACCTTAACCTAACTATGACCTTACCCTTCACCAAACTTAACCTTAACCTTGACCTTGACCTTAACCTTAACCTTATCCTTACCCTTACCCTTCTCCTTAACCTTAACCTGACTAAACTCGTAACCTTAACCTTAACCTTGACTTTACCCTTAACCTAACCTTAACCTTAACTATAACCTAACCCTAACCTTTACCTTAAATTTACCCTTAACCTTGACCTTAACCTAACCTTAACCTTATCTTACCCTCAACCTAGCCTTAACCTTAACCTTAACCATAACCTTAAATTTACCCTTAATCTAACTATAACCTTACCCTTAACCTTAACCATAACCTAAACTTAACCTGAACCTTGACTTTACCCTTAACCTAACCTTGTCAAGGTTAAGGTTAAGGTTAAGTTAGGTTAAGGTAAGGTTATCGTTAGGTTAAGGTTAAGGTTAAGGTTAGTTTAAGGTTAATATAAGGTTAAGGTAAAGGTTAAGGCTAATGGTAAGGTTAAGGTAAGAGTAAGGTTAATGTTACGTTAAGGTAAAGGTTATGTTTAAGGTTAGGGTTAAAGGTATAGTCAAGGTTAAGGTTAGGTTAAGGTTCAAGTTACGGGTTTATTCAGGTTAAGGTTATGGTTAAGGTTAAAGTTAAGGTTAGGGAAATGTTAATGTTAAGGGTAGGTTATAGTGAAGGTTAAGGTTAAGACCCCTGACCTTAAACCTTAACCTTAGCCTAACCTTAAACTTAACCTTATCTTAACCTTGACCTTAACCTTAACCTAACCTAACCTAACCTAACCTTAAACTTAACTTTACCCTTAACCTTACCTTAACCATAACCTTAACTTGACCTTAACCTTAACCTTATGCTTAACCTTATCTTAACCTTACCTAGGCCATAACCTTAACCTTGACCTTAACTATAGCCTAACCCTAACCTTGACCAAACCCTTAACATTAACCCTAACCTTAACCTTAACCTAAAGCTTAACCTTAACATTGACCTTAACCCTAACCTTACCCTAACCATAACCTTAACTATACCCTAACCTTACCCTAACCATAACCTTAACTTTAACCTTAACCTAACCTTATCCAAACATGTAACCTTAACCTTAACCTAAGCTTAACCAAACCCTTAACCTTTACCTTAACCTTAACCTAACATTAACATTGAATTTACCCGTAACCTAACCTTAAGCTTAATTATAACCTAACCCTAACCTTGACATTAAATTTACCCTTATCCTTGACCTTAACCTTAACCTTAACCTCAACCTTGACCTTAACCTAACCTTAACCTTAACCTTAACCTTAACTTACCCTTAACCTAACCTTAACCTTTACTATAACTTAGCCTTAACGTTGAATTTACCTTAACCTAACCTTAACCCCTTAACCTTAACCTTAACCTTCCCTAACCCTAACCTAACCCTAACCTTGAACAAACCCTTAACCTTAACATTAACTTTAACTTTACCCTTAAGGTTAAGGGTAAGGTTAAGGTTAAGGGTAAGGGTAAGGTTAATTTTAAGGTTATGGTTAGGTTAAGGTTAAGGTTAAGGTTAGGTTAAAGTTAAGATAAGGTTAAGGTTAGGTTAAGGGTAAAGTCAAGGTTAAGGTAAAGGTTAAGGTTAAGGGTAAGGTTAAGGTAAGGGTAAGGTTAAGGTTACGTTAAGATAAAGGTTATGGTTAAAGTTAGGGTTAAGGGTATAGTCAAGGTTAAGGTTAGGTTAAGGTTCAAGTTACGGGTTTAGTCAGGTTAAGGTTACGTTAAGGTAAAGGTTATGGTTAAGGTTAGGGTTAAGGGTAAATTCAAGGTTAAGGTTAAGGTTAAGGGTTTCGTCAAGGTTAGGGTTAGGTTATAGTTAAGGTTAAGGTTAATGTTAGGTTATAGTTAAGGTCAAGGTTAAGGTTAGGTTAAGGTTAATTTTAAGGGTTTAGTTAAGGTTAAGATTATGGTTAAGGTTTGGGTTAAGGTTAGGTAAAGTTTAATGTTAAGGGTAGGTTATATTGAAGATTAAGGTTAAGACCAGTAACCTTAAACCTTAACCTTAACCTAACCTTAAACTTAACCTTATATTAACCTTGACCTTAAACTTAACCTAACCTAACCTTAACCTTAACTTTACCGTTAACCTTACCTTAACCATAACCTTAACCTGACCTTAACCTTAAGCTTACCCTTAACCTCATCTTAACCTTACCTTAACCATAACCTTAACCTTGACCTTAACTATAACCTAACCTTAAACTTGACCAAATCCTTAACATTAACCTTAACCTTAACCTAACCTTAACTTAAACTAAACCCTTAACCTTAACCTTAAACTTAACATTAACCTTAACCCTAACTTTACCCTAACCATAACCTTAACCGTACCCTAACCTTACCCTAACCATAACCTTAACTTTAACCTTAACCTAACCTTAACCTTAACCTTAACCTAAGCTTAACCAAACCCTTAACCTTAACCTTAACCTTAACCTTGACTTTACCATTAACCTAACCTTAACCTTAATTATAACCTAACCCTAACCTTGACCTTAAATTTACCCTTAACCTTGACCTTAACCTTAACCTTAACCTCGGCCTTGACCTTAACCTAACCTTATCTTACCCTTAGCCTAACCTTAACCTTAACTATAACCTAACCCTAAGCTTGAATTTACCTTAACCTAACCTTATCCCCTTAACCTTAACCTTTAACTTCCCTAACACTAACCTTACCCTAACCCTAACCTAACCCTAACCCTAACCTTGACCAAACCCTTAACCTTAAATTTACTGTGAAGTTTAAGGGTAAGGGTTACACCTTGAATTTACCCTTAACTTAACCTTGAACTTCACTATAACCTAACCCTAACCTTGACCAAACCCTTAACCTAACCTTAACCTTAAGCTTAACCTTTCCATAACCATAACCTTAACCTTAAGTGTAAACTTAAGGTTAAGGTTAAGTGTAAAGTTAAGGTTAAGGTTAGGTTAAGGTTAAGATAAGCTTAAGGGTAAGCTTAAGGTAAAGGTCAAGGTGAAGGTGAAGGTTAAGGTCAAGGGTAAGGTCAAGTTTAAGGTTAAGGATATGGTTATGGGAAGGTTAAGGTTAATGTTATGGTTAGGTGAAGGTTAAGATTAGGGTTAAGGTTAGGAGAAGGTTAAGGTTAAGGTTTGGAAAAGGTTAGGGTTAGGTTATGGTTAAGGTCAAGATTAGGTTAAGGGTAAATTCAAGGCTAAGGTTATGGTTTTATGAAGGTTAAGGTTAAAATTTAGGGGTTAAGGTTAGGTTAAGGGTAAATTCAAGGTAAAGGTTAAGGTGAAGGTGAAGGTTAAGGTTAAGGTTAAGGTTAAGGTTATGGTTATGGGAAGGTTAAGGTTAAGGTTAAGGTTGAGGGTTTGGTCAAGGTTAGGGCTAGGTTATAGATAAGGCCAAAATTAGGTTAGGTTATAGTTAAAGTTAAGGTTAAGGTCAAGGTTAAGGAACCCTAAGTGTAAACTTAAGGTTAAGGTTAAGTGTAAAGTTAAGGTTAAGGTTAGGTTAAGGTTAAGATAAGCTTCAGGGTAAGCTTAAAGTAAAGGTCAAGGTGAAGGTGAAGGTTAAGGTGAAGGGTAAGGTCAAGGTTAAGGTTAAGGATATGTTATGGGAAGGTTAAGGTTAAGGTTAAGGTTAGGGTTAAGGTTAGGAGAAGGTTAAGGTTAAGGTTTGGAAAAGGTTAGGGTTAGGTTATGGTTAAGGTCAAGAGTAGGTTAAGGGTAAATTCAAGGCTAAGGTTATGGTTTTATGAAGGTTAAGGTTAAAATTTAGGGGTTAAGGTTAGGTTAAGGGTAAATTCAAGGTAAAGGTTAAGGTGAAGGTGAAGGTTAATGTTAAGGTTAAGGTTATGGTTATGGGAAGGTTAAGGTTAAGGTTAGGTTAAGGTTAAGGTTGAGGGTTTGGTCAAGGTTAGGGATAGGTTATAGATAAGGAAAAAATTAGGTTAGGTTATAGTTAAAGTTAAGGTTAAGGTTAACTTTAAGGTCAATGTCAAGGTTAAGGTTAAGGTTAGGTTAAGGGTAAGGTTAAGTTTAGGGTTAGGTTATTATAGTTAAAGTTATGGTTAGGGTAAGGTTAGGGTTAGGTTATAGTTAAGGTTAAGGTTAGGTTAAGTTTAAGTTTAAGGTTAAGGTTAAGGTTAAGGTCAAGGTTATGGTTATGGAAGGTTAAGGTTAAGGTTAAGGTTAGGTTAAGTTTAAGGTTATGGTTATGGGAAGGTTAAGGTTAAGGTTAAGGTTAAGGTTAATGTTAAGGTTAATCTTAAGCTTAAAGTTAAGGGATTGGTCAAGGTTAGGGTTAGGTTATAGGTAAGGTTAAGATTAAGTTAGGTTAAGGTTAAGGTTAAGGTTAAGGTTAGGTTATAGTGAAGGTTAAGGTTAAGACCCGTAACCTTAACCTTTACCTTACCCTTAAGCTTAACCTTGACTTTAACCCTAAACTTGACTTTACACTTAACTTAGCCTTAACCTTCACTATAACCTAACCCTAAACTTGACCAAACCCTTAACCTTAACCTTATTAAACCCGTAACCTTAATATTAATCTTTACCTTAACCTTAACCTTAACTACAACCTAACCCTAACCTTGACCAAACCCTTAACCTTAACCTTGACCAAACCCTTAAACTTAACCTTAACATGACTAAAACCATAAACTTAACCTTAACCTTAAACTTAACCATAACCTAACCCTAACTTTGACCAAACCCTTAACATTAACCTTAACCTTAACCTTCCCCTAACCTTAACCCTAACCTTAACCCTTAACCTTAACCTTAACTAAAACCTAAACCCTAACCTTGACCAAATTCTTAACCTTAACCTTAACCTGAACCTTTACCCTAACCTTAACCCTAACCTTAACCTTAACCTTAACCTTAATTATAACCTAACCCTAACCTTAATCAAACCCTTAACCTTAACTTTACCCTAACCTTGATCAAAACCTTAACCTTAACCTCAACCGCACTAAACCTGTAACCTTAAACTTAACCTTGCCTTAACCTAAATTTAACCTTAACCTTCCCCTAACCTTAACCCTAACCTTGCCCCTAACCAAACCCTTAACCTTACCCGTAACCTTCCCCTTAACCTTCACCTTAAGCTTAACTTGACTAAACCCGTAACCCTTACCCTTACCCTTACCCTCAACCTTAACCTTGACTTTACCCTTAACCTAACCTTAACCTCAAATATAACCTAACCCTAACCTTGACCTTAAATTCACCCTTAACCTTGACCTTAACCTTATCCTTAACCTTGACCTCGACCTTAACCAAACCTTAACCTTAACCTTATCTTACACTTAACCTAACCTTAACTTTAACTATAACCTAACCCTCAGCTTAACCTAACTTTAACCTTAACCTAACTTTAACTTTCCCCTAACCTTAACCCTAACATTAACCTTAACTTTACCCTTAAGCTAACCTTCACCTTAGCTTTAACCTTAAATTAACCTAACCTTAACCTTGACCTTATCCTAATATAACCTTAAACTTAAAATTAACCTAACCCTAACCTTGATCAAACCCTTAACCTTAACTATAACCTATTCCTAACCTTGACCTTTACTTTACCTTTAACCGTGACATTAACCTTAACCTAACCTTAACCTTAACTTTACCCTTAACCTAATATTAACCTTAACCTAACCTTAACCTTGACTTTACCATTAACCTAACCTTAACTATAACCTAACCCTAACCTTGACCAAATCTTAACCTTAACCTTAACCTAATCTTAACTTTAACCTAACCTAATTGTAACCTTAACCTAACCTTAACCTTACCCTAAACTTAACCTTAACCTTAACCTCACTAAACCCATAACCTTAACCTTACATTAACCTAACTTTAACCTTAACCTTCCCCTAACGTTAACCTTAACCTTAACCTTAACCTAAGCGTAACCTTAACCTTACCCTAACCTTACTCTAACCATAACCTTAACTTTACCCATAAACTTAACCTTAACCTAACTTTAACATTAATCTTAACCTTAACCTAACCCTAACCAAGGTTAAGGTTAGGTTAAGGGTAAAGTTAAGGTTAAGGTTAAGGTTTGGTGAAGGTTAGGGCTAGGTTATAGTTAAGGTTAAGATAAGGTTAAGGGTAAGGTTAGGTTAAGGGTAAACTTAAGGTTAAGGTTAAGGTTTGGTGAAGGTTAGGGTTAGGTTATAGTTAAGGTTAAGATAAGGTTAAGGGTAAGGTTAGGTTAAGGGTAAAGTTAATGTTGAAGGTAACGGTAAGGTTAAGGTTAATTTTAAGGTCAAGGTCAAGGTTAAGGTTAAGGTTAGGTTAAGGGTAAAGTTAAGGTTAAGGTGAAGGTTAAGGGTAAGTTTAAGGTTAAGGTTACAGGTTTAGTCAAGTTAAGGTTAAGGTTAATGGTTTGGTAATGGTTAGGGTTAGGTTATAGTGAAGGTTAAGGTTAAGTTAAGGGTAAATTTAAGGTTAAGGTTAGAGTAAGGTCAACGTTAATGTTACGTTAAGGGTAAAGTCAAGGTTAAGGTTAGCATTAAGGTTAGGGAAAGGTTAAGGTTAAAGTTAAGGTGAAGGTTAAGGGTTTGGTCAAGGTTAGGGTTACGTTATAGTTAAGCTTAAGGTTAAGTTTAAGGTGAAGGTTAAGGGTAAGGTTATGGGTTTTGTCAGGTTAAGGTTAAATTCAAGGATTTGGTCAAGGTTAGGGTTAGATTAAGGTTAACGGTAAACTTAAGCTTAAGGTTAGGTTAAGGGTAAAGTTAAGGTTAAAGTTAGGTTAAGGTTAAAGTTAAGGTTAGGGTAAGTTTAATGGTTAACCTTAACCTTAACCTTAACCTTAATCTTAACCTAACTAAATTGTAACCTTAACCTTAACCTTAACCTTAACCGTAACCTTAACCTTAATCATAACCTTAACCTTAACCGTAACCTTAACCTTAACCTTAACCTTAACCTTAACCTTCCCATAACAATAACCTTAACCTTAACCTTCCCATAATATTAACCTTAAGCTTACCTTAACCTTAACCTTAACCTTAAACTAACCTTAACCTTAACCTTGACCTTAAACTTAACCTTCAACCTTAACCTTACCTTAACCTTAACCAAACCTTAACCTTTACCTAACCTTAACCTTAACCTTAACCAAACCTTAACCTTTACCTAACCTTATCTTAACCTTAACCTTAACCTTAACCTATAACCTAACCCTAACCTTGACCAAACCCTCAACCTTAACCTTAACCTAAACCTTTACCCTAACCTTACCCTAACCTTATCTTAACCTTAACCTAACCTTAACCTTGACTTTACCCTTAACGTAACCTTAATCTTAACCTTAACCATAACCTTAACCTAACCTTAACGTAACCCTTAACCTTAAACTTAACCTTACCTTGACCTTACCCTTAACCTAATCTTACCTTTAACCTTGACCTTAACCTTAACCTTAACCTTAACCCTTAACCTTAACCTTTACCTAACCTTAACCTTCACCTAACCTTGACCTTAGGTATAACCTAACCCTAATCTTAACCTTAAGCTAACCTTAACCTTGACCTTAACTATAACCTAACCTTAACCTTGACCAAACCCTTAACGTAACCTTAACCTTGACTTTGTTAGGTGTGGAGCCTGATTATCTTGTTTATTTTTTATCAAAACATTGGATCCTTGTACCTTAATGGGGTAGCAACACCGCCCGTAATTAAACGCTGCCTGGGGGGTCTATGAGGGGCGGCTCTTGTAAAATTTCCTTGTAAAAGTATAGTAATTTCTAGTGAATCTGGGTCATTCATTTGGCGAATGATTTGACGGTAGAAGTTATGTTTATTTTAGGTTTTTTTCCCTAGAAGGAAACCCTTAACCTTAACCTTAACCTTAACCTTATCCTAACCTGAACCTTAACCTTAACCATAACCTTAACCTTACCCTTAACCTTCACCTTATCCTTCACCTTAACCTTAACCTTAACCTGACCAAACCTTAACCTTAACCTTAACTTTACCCTTAACCTAAACTTAACCTTAACCTTAACCTTAACTATAACGTAACCCTAACCTTAACCTAAATCATAACCTTATATTTACCCTTAACCTTAACCTTAATCTTAACCTCAACCTAACCTTAACCTTAAACTTAACCTGACCTTAACTATAACCTAACCCTAACCTTGACCAAACCCTTAACCTTAAGCTTAACCTGAACCTTTACCCTAACCTTAACCTTAACCTAAGGTTAAGGTTAAGGTTAAGGTTAAGTTAGGTTAAGCTAAGGTTATAGTTAGGTTAAGATTAAGGTTAAGGCTAAGATAAGGTTATGTTTAAGGTTAGGTTAAGGTTAAGGTTTAAGGTTACGGGTCTTAACCTTAACCTTCACTATAAAATAACCTTAAACTTAACCTTAACCATAACTTTAACCTTAACCTTGACCTTAACTATAACCTTAATCTTAACCTTAACCTTCCCATAACCATAATCTAAACCTAACCTTAATGATGACTTTACCTCAACCTAACCTTAACCCCTTAACCTTAAGCTTATCCTTCCCATAACCATAACCTTAACTTTGACTTTGCCCTTAACCTAACCTTAACCTTAACCTTAACCTTAACCTGACTAAAAACGTAACCTTAACCTTAACCTAACCTTAACCTTGACCTTAACTATAACCTAACCCTAACCTTAACCAAACCTTAACCTTAACCTTAACCTTAACCTTCCCATAACCTTCACCTTAACCTTCACTATAACCTAACCTTAACCTTAACTTTAACCTTAACCTTAACGTTACCCTTAACCTAACCTTGACCTTGACCTAAGGTTAGGGTTAGGTTATATTTAAGGTGAAGGTTAAATTTAAGATTACGGGTAAGGTTAAGGTTAATGTTAAGTTTAAGGTCAAGGTTGAGCTTAAAGTTAAGGGTTTGGTCAAGGTTAAGATTAAGTTAAGGTTAAAGTTAAGGTTAAGGTTAGGTTAAGGGTAAAGCTAATGTTAAGGTTAGGGTTAAGGTTAGGGGAAGGTTAAGGTTAAGGTTAAGGTTAGGGTTAAGGTTAAGGTTATGGGAAGGTTAAGGTTAAGGTTAAGGGTAAGGGTAAGGTTAGAGTTAAGGTTAAGGGTAGCGTTAAGTTTAAGGTTAAGGTTAAGGTTACGGGTTTCATCAGGTTACGGTTAAGGGTAAGGTTAAGGTTAAGGGTTTGGTCAAGGTTGGGGTTAGGTTATAGTTAAGGGTAACAGTAAGAGTTAAGGTAAGGACTCCCACCTATTCATGATCATGATCATGCTCTTCATTTGATTCCAAGAAGTGATACCATCAAATTAGAATGAAGACTGCAGATATTCCGAAAACAACATTTTGAACTCATGGGGATCATTATGAATTTTTGGTCATGCCTTTTGGCCTTACCAATGCACCTTCTACATTTCAAGGGTCGATGAATTCCATTTTCAAACCCTTCATTAGAAAATTAGTGCTGGTATTTTTTGATGATATACTAATCTACAACAGGTCTTGGAAGGATCATGTTCAAAATGTTAACAGGGTGCTCAAACTATTGCAGGGGAAACAATTATATTAAAAAGCATCCAAATGTGTCTTTGGAGTAAAAGAGGTGGAATTTCTGGGTCATATTGTATCTCACGAGGGTGTTCAATATAGACCCTAATAAAATTAAAGCCATTAAGGAATGGAAAGTTCCCACAACCATAAAGCAGTTGCAAGGATTTCTCGGGTTAACAGAGTATTATCGCAAGTTTGTTAAGAATTATGGGAGAATAGCAACACCTCTAAAGCCATTATTGAACAAATATGCATTTTCATGGACTCTTGAAGCAATTAAGACCTTTGAAGATCTTAAAGAGGCAATGTACCTAGCAGCGGTCTTAGCTACACAAGACTTCACTTTAACCTTAACCTAACTATAACGTTACCCTTAACCTAACTTAACCTTAACCTTCACCTTGACCTTAACCTTACCCTTAACCTTCACCTTAACATTAACCTTAACCTTAACCTTAACCTAATTAAACCGTAACCCATAACCTTAACCTTACCCTTAACCTTCACCTTAACATTAACCTTGACTTTACCCTTAACCTAACCTTAACCTTAACTATAACCTAACCCTAACCTTGACCTTAAATTTACCCTTAACCTTGACCTTAACCTTAACCTTTACCTTGACCTTAACCTAACCTTAAACTTAACCTTAACATTAACCTTATCTTACCCTTAACCTAACCTTAGCCTTAAATATAACATAACCCTCACCTTAACCTAACCTTAACCTTAACCTTAACCTTCCCATAACCTTAACCCTAACATTAACCTTAACTTTACCCGTAACCTAACCTCAACCTTAACTTTAATCTTAACTTAAACTAACCTTAACCAAACTCTTAACCTTGACTTTAACCTTAACCTAACTAAACCCGTAACCTTAACCTTAACCTTGACCTTATCCTAACCTAACCTTAACCTTAACCTTAACCTTACCCTAACCTTGTACAAACCCTTAACCTTAACTATAACCTAACCCTAACCTTGACCTTAACTTTACCCATAACCTTGACCTTAACCTTAACCTAACCTTAACCTTAACTTTACCCTTAACCTAACCTTAACCATAACCTAACCTTAAGCTTATCCTAACCTTAACCTTACCCTTAACCTTAACCTTACCCTTAATGTAACCTTAACCTTGAATTTACACTTAACTTAACCTTAATTAACCCTTAACCTTAACTATGACCTAACTTTAACATTAACCTAACCTTAACCTTAACCTTAACCTAACCCTAACCTTGACCAAACCTTAACCTAATGTTAACCTAACCATAACCTTAGCCCTAACCTTAACCTTGACTTTAACCTAACCTTAAGGGTTTGGGGAGGTTAAAGTTAAGGTTAAGGTTAAGATAAGGTTAAGGGTAAGTTTAAGGTTAATGTTTAGGTTAAGTTAAGGTTAAGTTCAAGGTTAAGGGTAAGGTTAAGGTTCAGCTTAAAGTTAAGGTTAAGGGTTTGGTTAAGGTTAAGGTTACGTTAAGGGTAAAGTCAAGGTTAAGGTTAGGTTAATGTTAAGGTTAAGGGTTTGGTTAAGGCTAAGGTTATTGTTGAGGTATAAAAGGTGTATTTTTAACTCCTGTTTATCCTACATTAATTATCAATCCAGGTACTAATTTTTATCTCAAGAGTGTACTCAGTCTGAGGTGGCAATTTAATCTAAGAGTAATGTTCTTCAATGTGCAGTACAGTGTCTCAAATACAAAATTAAACGGATTCTTGAAAATGAAATCTAATTGCAATAATCTGAAACTCAATGTTCTGTAGTTCAAACAATCACTCAACAATCATCAGTCAAGGATGCAACAATAATAACTCTTTTCTCTATCAACTGATGTAAATGAAATCAAATATGAACAAGGTAATCAATCTGAGAACGTAGGCAGTAATAACCAATGTCCTTTACAGTTGATGATCTTTCATTCCACACTGAAGCAAACAATGGAAATGGTAACTATGTTAAATCACTAATGCTGCTAGTGAAAATAGACTAAACAAGCTTTTTGTAATAACACTTCAAAGAAAAACCAAATTATTGCAAAAATGAATAAACAGTAAAGCTAATTAACAGGAATGAATAGAAAATATATTTACCAGAAATAAACAACAACTTTTTCTAGTGGCAATGAACAGCAATGTATGAATGCAAATGAACAGAAAACTATTAATGGAAATGAATAGCAATCCTGAATAGCGAAACTCTATAATTGCAATGCATAACAATACAAATTATAAAAGTGTTAGCCACCTATAATATTTTTTCAAAGCAAACAGGTGGCTAAATATGTTTCTGAGTCTTCAAGAGAAACATTTCCTTTGTAAATCTGTCATTCTTGAAGCCTCCATGTGTCTTCTATCCTTTAAATAATCTTCATTGATGTTTCCATCAATGAACCCTACTGTTTATGAAAGAAACTATTTTCAAAGGCCTCCATCTTCCCTATTTTCCCTCATTCATACTTCATTTTCCTTCATCCCCTTCATAAATTCCCTTTGGTAAGGTTTAAAACCCCTTTTTTAACCTTATCAAACCCCCTCAAAACCTTCAATTTGGCGTAAAAATCCATTTTTAAGCATTAAGGCCTTAATCCCCTTTCGACCTTAACCCTAACCCATTTCCGCATGTGAGTCAGCGCCCAGGACCAGGCGCTAAGCCCCATCGCTCATCGCAATTGGAGTTCTTCTCCTAGCCGTTCCTTTACTTTCTAAACTTTCAATGTGATAAGCGCCTTTTTCTTCCACCTTCAGTCCTTCCACTTTCCATAGGACCACGTATTTGCCTTATGATCAGCCCCTGCCATCGCAATCGCAAAACATTGATTCCCTTTGTTCTTTTCCCCTTCTCCTCTGATCCTCCAATCTAATCTTGACTGTCGAATCCAAAAGAACCAACGGCCGAGATTCAATTGCGCTCCACTCATAAGCACTTCACCATCGCGCCCTTCAATCAATCCCGATCATTGATCTCCCCTCCGATCCAATGGCCAACATCCAATCGCATCACCAATCTTCTTTCCGTCCACCAGGTCCCGAATAATTTCGTCGATTACACCACAGATGTCCATTCATGTAGATCCAATGATTCACATTTAAACCATCGTTCACCCTGCAACCAAAGGGATCACGTCATCACCGGGTCCCACCACACCTTCTACCTGGGTAGCTCACCTGTTATCGTGTTCATTCCACACCATCGAATCTGCTGCCCATCATCCGATGGCTGACAGTCCGTTTCGCAAAATTTTTGCGCCCAAGAGTTAACATTTCAAAATTACGTGAAATGGGTGGTTTTTATTTTCCACGCATCAAATGCTGTATGGAATCGCTTTTTTTTGGGCAATACCGCCCCCCCCCCCCCCCCAATTTCGCCGCACGAAAACCATTCTCGGTTTTCCTCTATACCGCCGCCCTCTGCATCATTGCCTTTCGCATTTTTTCCCAGTCGTCGATCTTTGAGATCAAACGGTTCTGATTTAATCTCACCCCCATCCATTTTCCTTTCATCTGATCTCCCGAAAGACATCATCAAGCGAACTCCACCGTTTATTGTTCTAATCCAACGGTCCACATTCATCCTCGCACCCAAACCTCTGTTTGCACCTGGTTAGCTGCTCTGCCAGGATTTTCATCACATTTTCTGCCGCATCCACCTTTTTTCGTCACTGCTCCTCCATCCCCACAAGCCTCTGAAGCAGTCCTTCCCCACTCTTGTTGGTTTTTATAATGAGTTTTCATTTTTTGCAGGTTTCAAAGGTGGTGAATTCACACTGTTTTCACAGTCACAGCCATGGTGAAAGACCATCGCAGAGCCGAAGATCACTGAAGAAGAAATCACAAAGAGGGTTTAATAGCATGTTTTATTGAAGATCAGGTTATTGACGTTGACATGAACGCTCCAGCGCCTCTGTAACCTGTATATTCACAAAAACATGTCAGCAGAAGTTTAAAGTGTATCAGAAAGAGATTAAAGGGTTAAAGGCATGATATTGAAGATTAAGAAGCCTAATCCACAGTCATCACAGATTAAATACAAATCATTGATCACAACAACGTAGAGGATATATTAGAAGGACATTCCTTCTGCTAAAGAAAGGACCAAATCACTACTACCCATTATCTATTCTTCATCAAGCTCCAGAGTAGTTACTATTCTGACAAGAAGTCCTAAAACTGTCAGTGCATTAGTTACAAAGCATTGAAAACCTAAAAGGAAAATCTTCACCCTTTCTTGTCACAGAAGATAAAACAGAGTACTACAACCAGGAAAGTACCTCCAAGAACACACCCTTGGAGTTATCATTAATCTGACGAAGACCCATAAATCATCTAAAGAGTACTGAAAGTTAATGTAAAGACATTAAAATAGAATGGGCTTCGTAAACACTTCTCCCTCTCTTTTAATGAATCATTTAAGTCCTATATACCACTACTATCACTCTTTCACCTTTAATAACCCATGAGGAATACATTGTAAATGTTGGTTGGTCGTTGAAAATTAACTGATTGTAAGTTGTTTTACTGAGTTAGAGTTCTGTGAGTAGTAGTTGTAAATAGGCTGGGAGATGATTTCTGGATGATATCAAGCTATTGGACAAGAATGTATGTGACCGGTTTTGCTCTACTATTATGTCAATCATGTTCATCAGATCCTGATCTAAATCAGTGGTGATGTGTCCCTTCTTTGTTATTGTTTTCCCTCTATTTTACATCATGTCTCATTTTCTCTGATAAGAAATAGTAATTCTAGCTTAGGATATACTGTTGCAAGTACCCTAATGCTTCCTACATGTCTTATCTTTTATGTTTTCTGCTACTTATGTATCTTATAATAGATTCAACATAATTTAACTAGTATAGAAGTTGGTTTGTCCATGCTTACTGATGTATGAATTTAGAGTTTGTTTCTTAGATGTTCTTGTTTGGTTCTGCTGATAGAATAGGAGAATAGGGAGATTTAGTGATTAGATCTGTCCCCTAAGCTCCTTTTCCAAAAGTTAGCCTTTCTAAGATCCCTTTGAGTTGAATGTCAAAAGAAGAGAAGGTTAAAATTCTTTCTCTGCTCTTAGACTTCACTCTGTGTTTGAACTTAAGTGTTTTCTACTGTCTGAAAGTAGTCAGGAGGACTGCTGGATTTTTTTTCTTCGGAGTCAGCCTCATCAGGATTTTTGATCATAGAGGTATAAGGTATGCCTTGTCCCTTGACTTACTTTGAAGTGGTCACCTTGGAATTTTTTCCTTGTCATTCCCATTCATTTCCTTATTTTTTCATCCCATACTATCATCTTAAGAGATCCTCTATTTTATATGACTAGCCCTTTGAAAGCCTTGGATATTTGAATTGCAAGTAAACCCTTTTATGACCCCATTTCCCAATGGACTTGTATTCTCTTTGAATTATCTCCCCATTTCCGAAAACCTTCTCTACTCATTCCTCTACTTTACACTGAACCCTTCTTTCATGTTTCCCAACCAAACGAACAAATCAAAAACCCTTGTGCGCTATAACTAGCCTAACACCTTAAATTGAACACCAAAGATATACATTTATTTACCTTCATAGAGAGATCCCTCTCTAGATCCAAGAGGGCTAGATCCTGAGATCCCAAAGTGGTTTGATGTTATCTTTTCATTTGGTATTGCCAAATCTGCCAAATCACAGGAACCCCAACATAATGGCGACTCCATTGGGGAACTTTGAGTAAAACACTCCTTAAAACATCTCTAAAAACTCGAAGAAGACCAATTATGATCCGGATTTTATGCAGGAACGCAACAGAATACAGAAATAACCATGAACATAGAGATGTAGTGGAAATAATGCTTCATTTCATTAATATCAAATAACAGAAATATGCTTACAGGCATAATGGAAATAAAATAGCTAGGGTGTTGGTAGCGAATCTCTGAGAAGAGATGTGATGGCTACAGACCTATGAACTGTGTTACAATGAGGCTTGAGGGCCTATTTATTTTTGAGAAACAATGTAGAATCTGAAACGTCCAAAAACCTAATCGTAGGAGATGAGGCGCCAAAACTGTGGGCGCCCGTTTGGGTAAATTGGTGGTTCAACTTCCCGGGGGCATAACTTTGGCACCCGATCTCCGTTTGACGCGCTCAATAGCTCGTTAGAAAGATCTATCCGAGGAATTTAATTTTTGAACGAGCAACATCGGTCCATGGACCCATTTTGCTCTCCGTTTTCCCAAAAAATGTCGTTTAGGGCCTCAAAACGGCTCCGGAAGTTCAGGACCCGAAAAACTGCTAAAAATAGTAAGTTTTGTTGCAACTTGAAAATTGAAAGAACTGAAGATGGGGGTTCAAATGGGATAGGTGGGTGGCCACCAATATCCACCTGGATCATTAAGCCCCCAAAACGGCTCCGAGAGTGGAGGACCCGAAAACCTGCTAAAAATAGTAAGTTGTGCTGAATGTGAAAATCTGCAAGAATTGATGGTGCTGGTCCAAATGGAATAGGTGAGTGGCCACCGATATCCACCTGGATCATTCCTCCCTCCTTAGGAAGCAATGGTCCCCATTGCGTTGAGATCCTCCATGAGATGAGGCAAATTTTGTTGAACTGAGTATTAGATGTGTTGAAGATCTCATGGACCTGCGGGTGGACATGCTGGATGCGTTTAGTAAATTTGGTTTCTTTATCAACTTCATAGAGTACATGTTTGGATTCTGTATGTGTAGTTGCAGGATGTATGGCAACATCAGGTGGTGGTGCATTGGGAGTCAGATCAATGGAGTGCTTGTCCTGACAGTGTAGAGGAAACTCTATGAGTGAGGAGAAATTGTCATCGTATTCCTCCATGACTTTGTCCATCTGCTACAGCCGTGAAAGGGAGCCCTGTTTCGAGGTTGTGGCCACAATATTATTCTTTCCCTGTGAGTGAGTCGTAAGGAAAATGAATTTCCTGGTCTGGGAAACAATCTTACTGCGTTGTTTTGCAGTAGTCAAAGAGATGGCAGGAGGCGGTACTACCTCCGGTATCCTGTACAAGTTATTTCCCAAAGTAATGATAACAGCACGAGGCCTAGACTCATACACAGCATGTCGCCTCCACAACTATGGTTGGCCCAACAATACATCAGCTACATCAAGAGGAGCAACATCACACAATACCTCATCCGTGAATGGCTTGATACTGTATGGAAGTCGGCACTGCTGGCGGATGCGGAGATCTCTCCCTGGGTGGAGCCACCCGATGGTATACGTCTGCGGGTGTGCTATGGTTGGTAGGCCGAGCCGCTTCACGATGTCTGCTGAAATGAGGTTCTTTTGGCTTCCGCTATCGACGAGAAACTGCAGTGGAGAACCCTTCACCCACATCTGCGACTGGAAGAGGCGCTCCCCCTCCTCTGGATCCTCTGGACCCTCCTTCTGGATCTTGGTGGTGGCAACAATGGCACTGGGATCCGCATCAATGATCTGCTTCCCTTTGTCATTGCCTTTGTCTGGTTCTAACTCAGGATCAGAAAATGCATCTGATTCGTGTGCCTTTAGTTCAGCCACCAAAGACTGTTTGGCCCGACACTCGTTTGTGCTGTGAGTGGGGCTGTTATGAAATTCACACCACTTCCCTGTGTCCTTCTTTGGATTTTTGGTGTTGTTATGAGTCACATTGCTTTGGCCTTGCCCCTTGTTCTTCGATTCTGGGGCACCTTTCGGATTCGCAGATCCAAAGTCTCGCTTCTTCTGCTTAAATTTCTGCTCGATCTTGGCGGAATAGCGATATGCCGTGCCAAGCGATGTAATGTCAAGGAACTCCATTTCCTCCTGAATGTGTTTGTGCAGACAGCCGCGGTACTTGAGCACCAAATGTCTCTCCGAATCTTTAATACCCAACTTTGTGCGCAGGGTATGGAACAGATTCGTCAGTTCGTGCACATCTTGATCCTTTTGTTGCCGCAGCGTGGTCCATTGGATGTATTTGTCCTCATAGCTCCCCACAGGGTAATATTGTTCCCTGATGCCGTCTCGAAACGAATTCCAAGTGGGTGTGGTCGAGAACAGAGAGGGTTCCCCTTCGCCCTCTTGCTCACGGTAGGTTTCCCACCAGTCTTTGACATGGGGGGCGGCTTTGAGGAGTGCAAAAATAATCTTTTCTCGGTCAGAGAAGTCATGGAACGAGAAATACCCTTCCAACAAATTTAACCATCTATCTACAACGTCTGCATCTATTTTTCCTTCAAATATAGGAATGTCAAAGTTTACCTATACCTTGAAGGGAGTGGCGCCTCCAGAGTGGCTGTTGGATGCAGATGCGCCATATGTGGGCAGTCGTTGAAGGATTTGAGCAAAGTTATCCATCATCGCGTTCCTTTGTTTCTCGAGGGCCTCCTCGAGCAGTATTTTGATAGGATCTCCCGCTCCCTCGTCTTTCTTTTCTTCCGCCATGGGAGGTCGTCGGGGTTTGCGAGGCTGATCTTGCAAGGGTTCAACCAGATCGAGCCCTAACTCCTTATACCCTGACCGCGTTGGGGACATGCAAAGAAAAACAAAGTAAGAGCAGACCCGCTCTGATACCACTAATCCAGATTTTATGCAGGAACGCAACAGCATTGAAGTGTAACGAAACGAAGAACACAGAGATGCATGAAATAATGTCACCATTACATCAACAATGTTAAATATGCTTACAGGCATAATGGAAATAAAATAGCTAGGGTGCTGGTAGCGAATCTCTGAGAAGAGATGTGATGGCTACAGACCTCTGAACTGTGTTACAATGAGGCTCGAGGGCCTATTTATTGTCGAGAAACAATGTAGAATCTGAAACGTCCAAAAACCTAACCGTAGGAGATGAGGCGCCAAAACTGTGGGCGCCCGTTTGGGTAAATTGGTGGTTCAACTTCCCGGGGGCATAAATTTGGCACCCGATCTCCGTTTGACGTGTTCAATAGCTCGTTAGAAATATCTATCCGAGGAATTCAATTTTTGAACAAGCAACATCGGTCCATGGACCCATGTTGCTCTCCGTTTTCCCAAAAAATGTCGTTTAGGGCCTCGAAACGGCTCCGAAAGTTCAGGACCCGAAAAACTGCTAAAAATAGTAAGTTTTGTTGCAACTTGAAAATTGAAAGAACTGAAGATGGGGGTTCAAATGGAATAGGTGGGTGGCCACCAATATCCACCTCGATCATTAAGCCCCCAAAACAGCTCCGAGAGTGGAGGACCCGAAAACCTGCTAAAAATAGTAAGTTGTGCTGAATGTGAAAATCTGCAAGAATTGATGGTGCTGGTCCAAATGGAATAGGTGGGTGGCCACCGATATCCACCTGGATCAAATTAGCCTCGATTTGGTATAGATTGCTGATGGTGGGTAGCATCCTGCTTCAAAACATTTTAAACCCTCCACCTAGCGACTCCACAGTCCCTTAATGACTAAAATACTCCACTGGTGATTAGTAGGCCTGCTGATTATCTCTGTTTTCATAAGACTCCACTAGGAGAACAGTTTCATCACAACATCATCCATACTAAAGGAAACACATAGGATTAAGCTTCTTTTTTTAAAGATAGTTTGCCTCTTAAAGATTGTTATACCTAGCTAACTTTCTTCGTTGAGTCTGAAAAATTAACATACTGGCTTCAAGGAAAGTCCATACCAGAGCTTATCTTGATCCAAATCCTCCTGAAATAGTTGACAATCCAGAAAGAATTCTTTGGAAGTATCTCACATCTAGGGAACCAACTATTGTCAAACCCATTCATAGAGCTAACTTAGCACCTAAAAACTTTGCAGCTCTATCAGATACCCAATTTGATTTATATTTACCAAGAATTAAGTCATTCAGTGGTATAGATTAGACAGACTTTGAGCCCCCAAGTTCACCACCGCATAGTGGTCAACATATTAGCGACAGAGGAACCCCTCCATCAACACCTCTTGACATCCACCTCATTCATAACTTGGGTCTCTCTCACCCTAAGTCCACTCAACAGTCTGTGGTTGGTCCAAGCATTTATGTCATCCACATACCTGTTGTCCAAGCCACTCTTCCCCCCCCCCCCCCCCCCCCCACAAAACACTATCATGGCAGCATGGTATGCTCCCCTAGTGTTGCCACAGCCTCTGGTTCCTTTACCCAATGACTACCAGTCTAAAATTCCCCATTTCACTGGAAAAAAATCTACCACATCTCAACAACATGTAGATAGGATGGAAGATGCTTTTGATTATATAGAAATAGAAGATGAGACCATTAATATGAGAATATTTGCTCAAAGTTTAGGAAGAGAAGTAAAAAAGTGGTTTAAAGGCTTAACTCCTAATAGTATCAATGACCTTCCCTCTTTACATCAAGCTTTCATAAACAAATGGGAAATCAAAAGCAACCCCCTACAAATATTAGCAGAGTATAAAGGTCTTAAAAGAAATCAAGGAGAGAGTGTTCATGATTACTCCACCAGGTTTAACAGTGTCTACAATGCTCTTCCACCCCACATGATACCTCCCCAAGGAATGGCCTTAGTAAAATATCCAGAAGGTTTCGATGCTGATATGGGCTATCAACTAAGGGAGAGAGACTATTCAACTCTAGAAGACATGTAGAAGGGAGCTGTGAGTGTAGAAGCAAACTTAATTGGAAAATTAGCTAGGATGAGGGTTGAAAAGAAAGTAACCTATAGGGAAGACACCACAACTTCTACATCTGATTCCAAATTTGATAATCTAGCCAAAAACATGGAGAGGCTAGAAATAATGATGGAGAAAATGGTTGTCCAAGCCAATAATCAGAATAGAAATCAGTCTCAAAACCAGAACCAAAACTTTAGGAGAAACACTCATCCCAATATACAAAGGGATTCTGACCAAAAAATCATACTTCCATTCCAAGAAACTCTCCTTGATGAGGATGAGGGAATAATAGAAGAATCAGAGAAAACTATTATAAACATGATGGAAGTGGATAACCAAGATCACACCTTTTTCACAGAAGACAACCATACCTCATACACACATTGGGATGAGGAAGGGTTAGAATCTGAAGACTATAGGTTAGGATTCGAGAATGCCATCATGCAAGTCCGAGAACAATATGATCTCAGAAGAAAAAAGAACCCAGAAGCTCCCAAACCAAAAACCTCTGAAATCACTATTAAGAAAAGACCTGAAAAGACTCCTAAAAGGACTGTTGAAAGCAACAAAACAGCAGCTGAGAGTTCTGGAAAAAACAAGGACAAAGACATCCAAACCATTGATAAACTGAGACTAGAAGCCAACAGCACTAGCATTGCAGCTAATGCTCCTAAAAAAACAGTTTCAACCAATGTACATAATGAGAATCAACAAGCTGATTTTGATAATAAAATAGTGACCAACAAAACAGATTTGAACCTCTCAAAGAGTCATTTTCCTTTCAATCTGGAGAGTGAAATTGACAAAATCAAATTTATGTCCCTCTCACTAAGTTGTTCACCCAAGATGTATATAAATGTAAAATTTTGAAACCTTTAAACTTAGGAGAAAACAGTGACTCTATCAACTTAAATGATGATCAACCAGCTCTCTTGTTTGGCCCTAAAATTGAAGGGAGATTTCAGGAAGGAGTAGTGCCTCCTTTCTATGTCAGTCTATATATCCATGACAAAATCCTACATAACGCTATGTATGACAAAGGGGCTTACCTCATGCCCAAAGTGATCATGGAAAAATTAGACCTAGAGATAACCGACCATATAAGGATTTATATTTTTTGACTCTAGCAGAGTGAAGTGTTTGGGCCTAATCAAATATCTCTGTGTAAATTTGACTCAAATCCTAGCCAAGTGCATGGTAATGGATATCGTAGTGGCTGATGTACCTCCCAAGTATGGCATGTTGTTGTCAAGATCATGGGGTGCTAAGCTGCAAGGTACAATGAAAATGGACATGACATACGCCACTGTCCCTATTTTTAGCCAGCTTAGAAGACTATATAGGGAAGCACACATGAAATTTATGGTAAGCAGCCCAGAGAAACCATAAATTTCCCCTCTGTAATTTGTCCATACAGAACTAGACTCTTTCATCCTTTACAATGATGAGTTTAGAGGTGAGAAAGAGCTAGAGAACGAAAACTTGAACAACAGAGTAGAGGCCACAACTCCAAACATAATGGCAGCTTTGGATATAGAGGAAAACAAGGGAGAAACATTTGAACAGTTTGCAGAATTAGGAAGTCAGAGCCAAGACTATAGAGAGCAGATTACCCATCAACCTGTTGACCTCAGGAAACAAGATGACAGTAAAGAGGAAACTGATAACAAATCTACAAACAATCCCTTATGGACCATGAGCTTTGATGGGTCTTGCACTAGGAAGAGTGCAGGAGCTGGGGTGTGGTTGCACAATACTGAAAATAATTATGCTAAGAGTCATGCCTTCAAACTAAAATTCAAATGTACAAACAACATAGCAGAATATGAAGCTCTCCTCTTAGGGCTGCATTTGTTGAAAAAACTAGGAGCTAAGAGGATAGTTTTTTATGGAGACTCACATTTGGTCATCAAACAAATAAATGGAGAACACACTGCCAAACGTCATAGATTAGGGTCATATAGGAATTATGCCATGGATATTTTGAAAACATTTGTAGAATATGAGCTGGTGTTTGTCCCCAAAAGTCAAAATATACTTGCCAACGGTTTAGCTTGTGCTTCTAGTTCATGTCAAATACCACTTAGTGACAAACAACTCATTGTTCAAACAAAATATAGACCAGAAGTACCAGACAATGAAAAATATTTGCAGGTTTTTGAAGGTGATAAACAGATAGAGGATTTCCTACTATCCAAGAATGAGTTTGAATTACCCAATTCAAATTCTAAGCTCAGTGAAGACAGTTTAGATAAAGAGCCCCCTGATGAAGAAAAATCGTTCCCTACTGCAGAAATAAACATGTTGACCAAAGAGTTTGAAAATAAAAAAAGAGAGGGAGACATAGAGGTACTACAGTCCAAAGACAAAGGAATACCCTGAGGACTAGCCCCTCTAGAAGACCTCTTTGATTTTAACGATGTGTCAAAGAAACAAACAATAGAACCCACTGAATCTAATATTGAAGAATGTAATATAGGTAGCAAGGACAAGCCTAAAATGATCAAGTTATCTAAGACGTTTCCAACACATATCAAACTAAAATACATTGATTTATTTAAAGAGTTTGTTGATGTTTTTTCTTGGATCTATGAATATTTGAAGGCCTATGACACAGAGATCATCCAGCACAAGATTCCATTGAAAGAAAACTAGAAACCTTTTAGGGAAAAGCTGCGCAGAATAAACACTGTACAGTTACCCTTGGTAGAAAAATAAATTAAGAAAATGTATGAGGCTAGAATTATATTCCCTGTGAGGTTTTCAGATTGGGTATCTAACCTTGTGGCTGTAAGGAAAAAGACAGGAGAAATAAGGCTGTGCATTGATTTTAGAAACTTGAACAGAGCCTCCTTAAAAGACAATTACCCTTTACCCAAGATGGAGCACATCCTACAAAAGGTACTTGGTTCTAAGAGTATTTCTCTGTTATATGGCTTTTCAAGGTATAACTAGGTCTTAGTGCTCCTAGAAGATCAACTTAAAATAGCCTTCACCATTCCTTGGGGCACTTTCATGTATGTGAAAATGCCTTTTGGATTAATGAATGCTGGTGCCACCTTTCAAAGAGCCATGGACATTGCATTCTCAGAAGCAATATGGTACTTCATTGTAATTTATCTTGATGACATTACAGTTTACTCCAAAACTGATGAAGAGCACCTTAAACATTTGAGAAAAGTCTTTGAGAAATGCAGAAGGTATGGGCTATCTTTAAATCCCAAAAAGACATTGTTTGGTCTCCAAGAAGGTAAACTTCTTGGTCATATCATATCTGAAAAGGGGATTAAAATGGACCCAAAAAGGGTTGAGGGAATACTGCATATTAGCCACCCAAGAAACATCAAGGAATTGCAGTCTTTTATTGGGAAGATTAGTTTCTTGAGGAGGTTTATACCCAACCTAGCAGAACTCCTTAGGAACATGAAAAACATGCTAAAGAAATAAGTAGGAGTTAAATGGACTCTGGAAGCCAAGAAGTCTTTTGAACTGGTAAAACATGCACTCACCCAAGCACCAGTTCTTATCAGTCCAGATTTTACTAAATATTTCCTCATATTTTCATTTGCATCAGAACATACTATGGTTGTTGTCCTATTGTAGAAAAATCCAAAAGGACAAGAGCAGCCAATTGCATTTTTTAGCAAGGCATTAAGAGATGCACCTTTGAAATATAATATCATGGAAAAATAGGCCTATGCTTTGGTAAAGGCCTTGAAGGATTTTAGAGTTTATATATTACATTCTCATATTATTGCCTTTGTGCCTAATATAGTGGTAAAAGACATTTTGTCACAAGATCCAGATGGAAAAAGAGGCAAGTGGATTGCTGTGATACTAGAATATGACTTGGAAATCAAACCCACTAAACTCATCAAGGGTCAAGGCTTAGCACAATTGATGGTTGAATCTAACTTACAAGCTCTTGACATAAATATGGTAGATGCTTTGGATGAACATGAAGGATTACCATCTCCCATTGTTGAATAACAGTTCCAAAACTCACCTTGGTATGCTGATATCTTGTATGTGCTTATCAATCTAAATGCTCGTCCTGATTTATCTAAGACAAAGGCAAGATTTTTAAAGTTGAAAGCTAGAAACTATTACATTTTAAATAAATGTTTATATTGGAAAAATTCCAATGGTTTATTGCTTAAATGTTTTCCTGAAGTTGATGCAAATAGGATCAAGCATGAGTTTCATGAAGGTGAATGTGGAGGCCATCTCTACTAGAAAACCATTGCCAATAAAATCCTTAGAGTTGGCTATTACTGGCCCACCCTATTCCAAGATGTCCACAAGATGATAGTTGCCTGCCACAAATGCCAAATCTTTGAGTACAAAAGAAAACTCCTTCCTCTACCTTTGCAACCAGTCATTGTTGAAGCTCCTTTTCAACAGTGGGGCCTAGACTTCATAGGGGAAATCCACCTTGCTTCATCTGCCCAACATAGATGGATACTCACAGCCACTGACTATTTCACTAAATGGATAGAGGCCATCCCTTCTAAGAATTCCACAAACTCAGTTGTCATAAATTCCTTGAAGACCATATCCTATCTATATTTGGTTGCCCTAGGAAAATTATCACTCACAATGCTACTGCATTTGGTTCCAAAAAGATGATTGATTTTTGTCATAGATATCAGATTGTACTTGGTCATTCCACTGCTTATTACCGTCAAGGTAATGGGCTGGAAGAATCATCAAATAAGAGTTTGGTGACCATCATCAAGAAGTTGCTTGAAGATAATAAAAATCATTACATAATAAGCTGGTGCATGCTTTGTGGGCAGACAGATTGACAACAAAGAAATCCATTGGAATGTCTCCCTATCAGCTAGTTTATGGAGCAGATGTAGTATTCCCTACCAGTTTGGGAGTACCAGTGATAAAATTGGTCCAATAAATACAATCAGAGGAAGATAGAATGGTAAGGAAGATCAATCAGACCATACATCTCCAGAAAACAAGGGAAGAAGTCTACAACAGAGCTCAAAAAGTGCAAGAGAACATCAAAAGTTGTTTGATAAGAGGACAAAGGCCTGTGATTTCAAAATTGGGGACAAGGTACTGAAATGGGACTCTAGGAGAGAGGATAAGGGTAAGCATGGCAAGTTTGATAGTTTATGGCAAGGCCCTTACATCATTCAATCTGCCATTGGTCCCAATGCATTTTTTCTGCAAGAATTGGATGGTACAGATCTTTTTGGGGGTCCTATCAATGGCAGGATGCTCAAGCATTATTTCTGCTAAATTTCATTTTAAATTTTTCACTTCCATTGTAAATACCATTGCTTTGTGTTGTTTGGAAAAAGAAAAATAAAAAAAATAAGAAGAAAGGTTCAGACAAGCTCAAATCTTGAACCTGTGAAGTTCCAAAAGAATGGTTCAAATCAAATCAAAACCTGAGCCAGAGAAAGTGAAAGGCACCTGATTCTAACATACTCAAAACTTGAACCAACAAAGAAGAAGAAACACCTCTAACAAGATCAAAACCAGAGCTGAAGTGAAGAAAGAAAAGTGACTCTAAAAGGCTCAAAATATGAGTCACAAGAAGAAGGAAGGATGCTCTTAATTTTTAGAATTTCAAGCCTTCACAATTTTGTTTCAATTTTATGCAAAGCTTTAGTTCATGTGCAGCTTGTATTTATGCCATGGAACCATATAAAATCAGACAGTCTAATCCTGGCTTGGCTATGTTTCAATTTCTGTTTTATAATATAGAGAATGAAAATCTGCCAGACAGTTTAATCTTGGCAGATACTAGTTTAGGTAGGGAAGCTATGAGTCCAGCTGTTTAACCTGGTCTCATGGAGGGATAAGGGTAGAATTATATTAGCTTTTGCTTTCAATAAAAAATGATGATGTGAAAGGTCTGCAAGTCTAAATGCACCTTGAAGAAAAAAGGTTAGGATAGTAGGATGGGTAGGTAGTTGTTTGGGGAAGTATTGCTGCTGATATAATGCTTGTCACTTATGTAGCAGCTGATCAAAGAAGAAAATAGGATCAAGTACCAGGCTTTGGCCTACGTCCAAAGACTATATCTGATATTCTTGACACCTTCAAGAAGATTCCATCCCCATGTGGAGCCACTGTTAGCCACCTATAATATTTTGTCAAAGCAAATAGGTGGCTAAATATGTTTCTGAGTCTTCAAGAGAAACATTTCCTTTGTAAATTTGTCATTCTTGAAGCCTCCATGTGTCTTATATCCTTTAAAGAATATTCATTGATTTTTCCATTAATGAACCCTGTTGTTTATGAAAGAAAGTATTTTCAAAGGCCTCCATCTTCCCCATTTTCCCTCATTCATACTTCATTTTCCTTCATCCATTTCATAAATTCCCTTTGGTAAGGTTTAAAACCCCTTTTTTAACCTTATCGGACCCCTCAAAACCTTCAATTTGGCCTAAAAACCCATTTTTAGGCATTAAGGCCTTAAGCCCCTTTTGGACTTAACCCTAATCCCTTTCTGTATGTGACCTGGCACCCAGGACCAGGCGCTAAGCCCCATCGCTCATCACAATCAGAGTTCTTCCCCCAGCCGTTCCTTTACTTTCTAAACTTCCGATGCGATAAGCGCCTTTTTCTTCCACCTTCGGTCCTTCCACTTTCCACAGGACCACGTATTTGCCTTATGATCAGCCCTCGCCATAGAAATCACAAAACATTGATTCCTTTTGTTCTTTTCCCCTTCTCCTCCGATCCTCCATTCTAATCTCGACCGTCGAATCCATAAGAACTGACGACCGAGATTCAATCACGCTCTGCTCATGAGCCCTTCAACATCACGCCCTTCGATCAATCCCGACTATTGATATCCCCTCCGATCCAACGGCCAACATCCAATCGCATTTCCAATCTTCTTTCCGTCCACCAGGTCCCAAATCATTTCGCCGATGACACCACAACCGTCCGTTCATGCAGATCCAATGTTTCACATTTAAAACGTCGTTCACCCCGTGACCAAAGAGATCACATCATCACTGGGTCCCACCACACCTTCCGCCAAGGTAGCTCACCTGCTATCGCGTTCATTCCGCACCGTCGGATTTGCCGCCCATCATCCGACGGCAGACACTCCATTTCACAAAAATTTTGCGCCCAAGATTTAACATTTCAAAATTATGCGAAATGGGTGGTTTTTATTTTCCATGCATCAGATGCTATATGGAATCGCATTTTTTTTGGCAATACCCCCCCCCCCCCCCCCCACATTTTTCCACGCGGAAACCATTCCCGGTTTTCCGCTATACCGCTACCCTCCACATCATTTCCTTTCGTGTTTTTTCTGAGCCGTCGATCTCTGAGATTGGATGGTTCTGATTTAATCTCACCCCCATCCATTTTCCTTTCATCTGATCTCCCGAATGACTTCATCAAGCGATCTCCACCGTTGATTGTTCTAATCCAACGGTCCACATTCATCCTCGCACCCAAACCTTCGTTTGCACCTGGTTAGCTGCTCTACCAGGATTTTCATCACATTTTCTGCCACATCCACCTTTTTCCATCACTTCTCCTCCATCCCCACAAGCCTCTGAAGTAGTCCTTCCCCACTCCCACTGGTTTTTATAATGAGTTTTCATTTTTTGCAGGTTTCAAAGGTGATGAATTCACACTGTTTTCACCGTCACAGCCATGGTGAAGGACCATCACAGAGCTGAAGATAACTGAAGAAGAAATCACAGAGAGAGTTTAATAGCATGTTTTATTGAAGATCAGGTTATTGACCCTGACATGAACCCTCCAGTGCCTATGTAACCTGTATATTCACACAAACAGGTCAACAGAAGTTTAAAGTGTATCAGAAAGAGATTAAAGGGTTAAAGGCATGATATTGAAGATTAAGAAGCCTAATCCATAGTCAGCATAGATTAAATACAAATCATTGATCGCAGTTGCGCAGAGGATATATCAGCAGGACATTCCTTTTACTGAAGAAAGGACCAAATCACTACTACCCATTCTTTGTTCTTCATCGAGCTCTAGAGTAGTTACTATTCTGACAAGAAGTCCTAAAACTGTCAGTGCATTAGTTACAAAGCATGGAAGACATGAAAGGAAAATCTTCACCCTTTCTTGTCACTAAAGATAAAACAGAGTACTACAGCCAGGAAAGTACCTCCAAGAACACACCCTTGGAGTTATTATTAATCTGACGAAGACCCCTGAATCATCTAAAGAGTACTGAAAGTTAATGTAAAGACATTAAAATAGAATGGGCTTCGTAAACACTTCTCCCTCTCTTTTAATGAATCATTTAAGTCCTATCTACCACTACTATCACTCTTTCACCTTTACGAACCCATGAGGAATACACTGTAAATGTTGGTTGGTCGTTGAAAATTAACTGATTGTAAGTTGTTTTACTGAGTTAGAGTTTTGTGAGTAGTAGTTGTAAATAGGCTGGGAGATGATTTCTGGATGATATCAAGCTATTGGACAAGAATGTATGTGACTGGTTTTGCTCTACTAATATGACAAGCATGTTCATCGAATCTTGATCTAAATCAGTGGTGATGTGTCCCTTCTTTGTTATTGTTTTCCCTATGTTTTACATCATGTCTCATTTTCTCTGATAAGAAACAGTAATCTTAGCTTAGGATATATTGCTGCAAGTACCCTAATGCTTCCTGCACTTCTTATCTTTTATGTTTTCTGCTACTTATGTATCTTAGAACAGATTCAACATAATTTAACCAGTATAGAAGTTGGTTTTTCCATGTTTACTGATGTATGAATTTAGAGTTTGTTTCTTAGATGTTCTTGTTTAGTTCTGCTGATAGAATAGGAGAATAGGGAGATTTAGTGATTAGACCTATCCCCTAAGCTCCTTTTCCAACAGTTAGCCTTTCTAATATCCCTTTGAGTTGAATGTCAAAAGCAGAGAAGGTTAAAAGTCTTTCTCTGATCTTAGACTTCACTCTGTGTTTGAACTTAAGTGTTTTCTATTGTCTGAAAGTAGTCAGGAGGACTGCTAGATTGTTGTCTTCGGAGTTAGCCTCATCAGGAGTTTTGATCATAGAGTTATAAGGTATGCCTTGTCCCTTGACTTACTTCGAAGTGGTCACCTTGGAAGGTTTTATTTTTCATTCCCATTCATTTCCTTATTGTTTCATCCCATACTATCATCTTAAGAAATCCTCTGTTTTAGATGACTAGCCCTTTGAAAGACTTGGATATTTGAATTGCAAGTAAACCCTTTTATGACCCCATTTCCCAATGGAATTGTATTCTCTTTTAATTATCTCCCCATTGTCGAAAACATTCTCTAATCATTCCTCTACTTTACACTGAACCCTTCTTTCATGTTTTCCAACCAAACAAACAAATCAAAAACCCTTGTGCCCTATAACTAGCCTAACACCTTAAATTGAACACCAAGGATATAATTTATTTACCTTCATAAAGAGATCCCTCTCTGGATCCAGGAGGGCTAGATCCTGAGATCCAAAAGTGGTTTGATGTTGTCTTGTCATTTGGTGTTGCCAAATTTGCCAAATCACAGGAACCCCAACAAAAAGAATGAATACTCTTGTTATGTGGAAAGGAACGGCAACACGATTCACTGATGCAACACACCAATTTCACAAATCATTAGACGGTAACATATAAACTAAGGTAACTATGAAGCAATGCCGTTTAAAGGAAATGAAAACTAATGCAAATCATCACATGACTGAAATAGGAAATTAAAGGTAGAAACAGCAAGTGGATCCACCAGGGCCAGGCCCTTAGCCGCTAGTGAAGCACCACCAAATTACTCCAGTATCAACTTAATGGAACGGAAACCGAATTCATGTATTAATAATATGTAACAGAGTGTACAAACAATCGTACTCTATTTTTTTTAATGAGAGTCGATGAAAAATTCTGAAATTACAAAAGGAAATCTGAAAATCATAAGATGTCTCTCCTTTTCATTTCTACAAGTGTTGTTCTTTTATAACAGCCAACGGAGGAAATAAGAAGCAAAGATAACTTTGAGTAGTGATTCGATCTGTCTTCCTTCTCCAGCTATCGTTTTGTCTTCTTGCGCTAGTGCCGCGTTGTTCCTTTCTTTACTTTGACTATGCGCTCCAATCTTGGTCTTCTTGTTTGGCTACGACCTTTTGTTGAAGGGAGAGTAGTTACATCTGCCTTATCTTTTCCTTCTGAATGGTGGCTTCTCACTTCATTTAGTTCCTATATAGAAGAAAATACAATCTTTAGTTAATTTTTCAATAAGCACTGATCTCCTCAATTCTATTGTAATTCTTTGATATATTATCATTCTAGAACATAAAGGAGTCGTGATTAAAGGAAAAACATAAAGAAATACATGGAAAATGCATACCTTTTCCAATGCTCAATAGTTACATTAAGGGTAAATTCAAGGTCAAGGTTAGGTTAAGGGTATAGTTAAGGTTAGGTTTAGGTTAAGTTTAAGGTTAAGGTTAGGGTTAAGGTTAAGGGTAAGTTGAAGGTAAGGGTAAGGTTAACCTTAACCTTAACCTTACCAAACCTTAACCTTAACCTTAACCTAACCTTAACCTTGACTTTACCTTAACCTAACCTTAACCCCTCAACCTTAACCTTAACTTTACCTAAGGTTAGGGGAAGGTTAGGTAAAGGTTAACCTTGACCTTGACATTAACCTTAACTATAACCTAACCCTAACCTTAACCAAACCCTTAAAATTAACCTTAACATTAAAATAACCTTAACTGAACCCTTAACCTTAGCCTTAACCTTAACTTGACTAAACCCTTAAGGTTAGGTTAAGGGTAAAGTGAAGGTTAAGGTTAAGGTTAAAGTCACGTTAAGGTAACGTAAAGGTTAAGGTTAAGGTCAAGGTTAAGGTTAAGGCTAGGTTAAGGTTAAGGTTAAGGTTAAGGGTAAAGTTAAGGTTAAGGTTAATGTTAAGGGTATGGTTAAGGTCATGGTTAAGGTTACATTAAGGGTAAAGTAAAGGTTAAGGTTACTTTAAGGGTTTGGTCAAGGTTAAGGTTAGGTTAAGGTTAAGGTTAGGGTTAGGTTGTTGTTAAGATCAAGGTTAGGTTAAGGTTACAGTTAGGTAAAGGTTAAGGTTAAGGTCAAGGTTAAGGTTAAGATTAGGTTAAGGGTAAGGTCAAGGTTAGGTTAAGGTTAAGGTTAAGGTTACATTAAGGGTAAAGTCAAGGTTAAGGTTAGGTTAAGGTTAAGATAAGGTTAAGGTTACAGGTTTAGTCAGGTTAAGGTTAAGGTTAAGGTTACGGGTTTAGTTAGGTTAAGGTTAAGGTTAAGGGTTTGGTCAAGGTTAGGGTTATGGTTAAGGTTAAGGTTAAAGTTAGGTTAAGGTAAGGTTAAGGTTATGGGTTTAGTCAGGTTAAGGTTAAGGTTAAGGTTAAGGTTAAGGTTAGGTTAAACTTAGGTTATATTGAAGTTGAAGGTTAGGGTTAGGTTATAGTTAAGGTTAAGGTTAAGGTTATGGTTAGGTCAAGGTAAAGGTTAAGGATAAGTTAAGGTTAAGGGTAAGATAAGGTTAAGGTTAAGGTTAAGGTTAAGGTTAACGTTAAGGTCAAGGTTAAGGTTAAGCTTATGGTTAAGGTTAAGGTTAAGGTTAGGTAAAGGTTAAGGTTAGGGTTAGGTTATAGTTAAGGTCAAGGTTAAGGTTAGGTTAAGGTGAAGGTTAAGGGTAAGGTTAAGGTTAAGGTAAATGTCAAGGTCAAGGTTAAGTTAGGTTAAGGTTATAGGTTTATTCAGGTTAAGGTTAATCTTAAGGTTAAGGGTTTGGTCAAGGTTAGGGTTAGGTTATAGCTATGGTTAAGGTAAAGTAAAGATTAAGGTTAACGTTTTGGTTACGGATCTTAACCTTAACCTTCACTATAACCTAACGTTAACCTTGAACTTAACTATAACCTAACCCTAACCTTGACCAAACCCTTAACATTAACTTTTAACTTAACCTAACCTTAACCTTAACTAAACCCTTAACCTTAACCTTAACCTAACCTTAACCTTAACTTAACCTTAACCTTAATCGTAATCTTCCCAAATCCTTAACCTTAACCTTAACATTAACTTAAACTTCACCTTAACCTAACCTTAACCTTACGCTTAACCTAATATTAACCTTAACCTTGAACTTAACCTTAACCTTTCCCTTAACCTTAACTTAACATTGACCTTAACTATAACCTAACCCTAACCTTATCCAAACCCTTAACCTCAACCTTAACCTTAACCTTCCCATAACCATAACCTTAACCTTAACCTTGACCTTACCCATAATCTTAACCTTAACCTTACCCCCTTAGGCTTAACCTTAACCTTAACTTGACTAAGCCTGTAACCTTAACCTTAACCTTAACCTGACTAAACCCGTAACCTTAACCTTAACCTTAACCTTAACCTAACCTTAACCTTAACTTTACCCTTAACCTAACCTTAACCATAACCTTAACCTTAACGTTAATCTTAACGTTAACCTTACCCTTACCTAACCTTAACCTTAACCTAACCTTAACGTTAACCTTAACATTTACCTAACCTTAACCTTAACCTAACCCTAACCTTACCCTAGCCTTAACCCTAACCATAACCTTAACTTTACCCTTAACCTAATTTTACCGTTAACCTTAACTTAACCTAACCTTAACCTTAACTATAACCTTACCCTTAACCTTAACCTTAACCTTAACCTTACCCTTAACCTTAACCTTCAACTTCACCTTAACTTGACTAAACCTATAACCCTTAACCTTAACCTTAACCTAACCTAACCTTAACTTAACCATAACCTTGACCTTAACAACCCCATAAACATAACCTTAACCTTAACCTTAGCCTAACCCTAACCTTTACCAAACCCTTCACCTTGACTTTAACCTTAACCATAACCTTATTCTTAACCTGACTAAACTCGTAATCTTAACCTTAACCTAACCTTAACCTTGACCAAACCCTTAACATTAACCCATAACCTTAACCTTATCTTTAAGGTTATGGTTAAGGTTAAGGTTATTGTTGTGGAGATAAATCCCCTCTATGGACAAAGGTGATCCCACTAGCCCTACAATGGGTCTAGCAACAATCTAAACATGCAAAGCTATTGATTCCTAGTTACAAAAGATAGAATCATGATAGATTGCTTACCATGATTCCTTCGCTGCTGTTGTCGAAGAAGAAGTGGCGCTTCCATTCCTAGATGGATAGGTCATGATACGTGAGCTTGCTGCATCCAGATAGGTGTACACATGCAAAGAAGAGAGACAACATGCAATGTAATATTTCACACTTTATAACTGTCAATCAGTCAGAGAGGAATGAATGAAATTGCATTATATAATGGACAAACACAATCATGGAACCAATAGTAGAGTCATGTATATTAAGATACGAGAGAACGATTACTACTGGTGCTTTGATGTCATGATCTTCCTTCAACAGGATTCCAGCGGGATGTGTCTCACAAAGCTCGTCAGGGATTTGACAAAACTCTCTCTCTCACAGGGTTCTCCTTAGCTCTACTCTTGATTTTCACTCAGCTATAATTTCCTTCCCAAAATTTCAGCTAGCTAGAAAATGGAGAGGGCAGGCTTTTATAGAAGGATAAGGACAGGTTAGGATTCCTATAATCATGGGGGAGAGTCCTATCTCTTAGGAAGGTTCCATGAGAGGTGGAAAACCACTTCCTAATCAAGGAGATGCGGAGCCAAACAACCCAACCTCTTTTTGATGATTGATTCTGAAGTTGTTAGAATCAAACTTCCGCCTTCTATTGTTAAAAAAAAATTCCCTAATAGGCTTGGCATGGGCACAACACAGGGAAAAAGCACCAACTGGCATGCCCACTAGTGTATATTTTCCCCATTGGTGCGAGGGATGAACTAGCTACTCGCGCCAATGCCAAGACATGGGTTTTTTGGGTTTTTAGGGTTTTTCAGAGGAAATTTTCTTGAGAAGAATTCTTGCCCTTATGCAGAAGGATGCCATCAAGATGTTTTCATAAAATTTTACTGTCCACGGGTCACAGGAATAGTCCTCCAATGTACGGGATGAGGGATTGTAGGGACAGTGACAAAATGTTGTGTAACAGATGCCCCCTAAAGCATGAGGTCCGAGAGAGAGGGAGGGATGAAATGCTTTATGATAACGCGTCCAACTGAAAACACTGTCGTCGGAAGACCTACGAAAACAAACACAAGTGATATCTCTGATACATGATATGTGGTATGGGGGCAGCCATCCATAATAAACTATACAAAAACAAGGATCCAAGGTATGGATGCAGCCATCCAGTAAAATAAGGATCAACAAGTAGACTCAAGTATGGTCGCAACCATCCAATCAAAAGAGTCATGTAACAAGTCATAATAATCCACAAATAACCCACAGCCTGGATTTCATCAGACAAAATCTAGGGTCTTGCGCTCCATCTCGATCTGAACAAAGTACAAGTTCGAGCACGCGAATATGTGAGCTGAAGTCGAACATGCAAGAACATCGTCTGATTACTAGCCAATGATGAAAACTGTTAACAGACGTGAGAGAAACCACCAATAATGGCAATGGCTCTCAAGGTACAAGAGGTACAATCCACATAATGTGAATAGTGATCTGGCGTTGAACACCCGCAGAATCATTCGATCGAAGGCCAATAATGAAAACCTTGTGTCGAATGCGAAGAACCTGCCATTGAGGCAGGCAGGCTCCAAGGTACCTGAAGGAAGTCTCTAGACCAACTTCCCAGATAATGAGCTAAAGTCAACAAGAAGTGACCTTGATCAAAGGTGGGCCATAATATTTCCCATATCATCGACACGAGATAGAGGGATATAATTTTTTTGAATCAAGACCAACAGAGAATTAGAGGGAGGCTGAAAACTGCAAAAGCAAACTTCTCTTGAACATATCGGTAACATGACATTGGATTTGGAAGTATTTGACATCAAGGGATCTGAGGTCATGGTGACATGGCAAAAAGCAGATGAGTGGTCAAAAGAGATTACCCAAACCCATGAAGGAAAGCAGATAACGAGATGAGATGTCCTCAACCCAACACGAATACAGAAAAGTGCCATGTTCAAGAGCGACATACTGTCAACATGGCTATAATATTGGTTCCATTTTCCCCCATCATTTCTGGTGAGTACCCCAGTTATTTTTGAAAAAAATCTTGAAGGGGATAGAATATGCTTGCAATGTAAGTTTTTCCTTTGGAAAAATCAAACCTAGTACATTTTATGAGCACTAGGAAGGAGGAACTCGAGTAACGTCATTACAACGGAGTCTGATGTCACCAATTTTTAACGAGTTTTACAAAGGAGGAACTCAACATATTTTCATATTTAGAGAGTTTGAAAAGACAGCGGAAAAGAAAACTCTAGCAGTCCCTTTTCGTAGGTAGTCCCACCGATCCGAAAAGGTAGAAAACTATGTCTGAGAGAACCTCCTAGTCACGATAGGCTAGGGTATTCTTTTTTCGTAAATAATCTATCCCAACCTGAAAAAGGGGTAAACGTATACTGGGTAGAAGTCGTTTCGCAGCCAATTTAATGAGCTCAAAACGACAAGTGACTAAGAAATATTTTCAATTTTAGAGAGTCATAAAAGAGCTGAAAGGTGACTCCAATCGTGACTTTTTCGTATTTTTACCGAGTCCTAAAAAGTATAAAATACAACTCGTCTCTTCATCAAAACCACGTGAAAAACCTCTTGCTACACAAAAAGGCACGTGTAAAACATATTCGACAAAAATAATGTAAAAATATGTCAACAAACATGTTTAAAAACCATTTAGGACTTGAAAAAGCTACAAAAGACCAACAGTGGTAAAAAATGTTTACTTTTCACTATTTACCTCTTTGCAGAGCAACAATGACCCTTTTGTGCTTTAATCTTTAGGTGACAAGTGCGGCCAATTCAGTGGACCAAATCGACTTCCGTCCGGTTCAGGTAAGAGTCGACCTCTTTATCCATATTTTAAGTTACATTTTACTGTATTTAATCATTGTTTGAGGTCCTTTAGGGAAGGATTTTCAAATTTTAGGGCTCCGAGGTTGGCGCAGGTTCCGGGCATGGACCTGTGCCAATATGCTCTATTTTACACAGAGGTCGTGCCAGCTGGCACGACAGTTAGCCAAACAGCTGTGCCAATGGTGCAACACAAAAAACGGCTAAAATTCCTCAGAAAAAAACCAATGAAATGTTATTTTGAATACCCGAGGTTTATAACATTCCTATGTTTGATTGATGCAGGTATCCAGCAAAAAGGATGGTCATTGAATGGAAAGAGAGAGAGCATAGTGAAGAGGAGGAACTAGAAATGGGAAATGAGCATTGTATGAATGCTCTTCGAAATTGCAGGTTGAAAAAATTCTTTCTTATGCCATGTCTCCGGGCTCAGCCCGAACTACTGCAGTATCTCCTCAGCATTTGGGATGAGGATGAGGAGAAATTTAAACTTCAAGAATAGGAAATTGACCTCGAAGTATCAGATGTATACTTCATCACTGGACTGTCACGCAGGGGTCCAATCCCTATTCTGACCGGTACCAGGCCTTCAGGAGAAAACATGACAATGGTCATAAACAGGGTGTGTGCAGGGGCATGCAAAGGAATGGGGGGCGGGAAAGTAGACATTCATACCGTCCCCGATCTAGCACTGAGAGTAGTGATACACACCATTACGCGGGCTGCGGGATCATAGGCACTGCACGAGGCTACAAAGATGCAGCTACTACCTGCATCAGAGTGTATGAACCCAACTATCTTTGACAGCGCCACGGCTGTAACGACAACTCACAAAATGCAAGCAGACCAAACTGAAACAGTTTAGATATGGGTCAATTATAGTATCATTCTTACTGGAATGATTACCAATTTTTTAATGCTAGGAGGCTATAGTCCCGGATCCACCACTGAGAGAGCCACAGATGGCTCGATGGGTAGCATTGATGCCTAGGGTAGGGGGTGGCCTGAGTTCTTTGACTGGCTCCGATGACAGTTGATCATAGTGTTGGACTGGCCCTATATGGGCACCGATTTTACCGGAGACCTAGACCTTTCGCTCCTAGAGGGAGAGGACTGGGTGAGGAGCTTGGTAAGAATCTTTTTAATTTTATGAGTTTTATGATTTTTTGGTATACATGCATGTTCTAATAGCTAATCCTATATGTATGCAGATGTTGGCCCAGAGAGGCCCGTCGGAATGTCACCAATAGTGAGGACGACCCCTCTCGCTCATGACCCTCAAGGTGAGTGGGGCGAGGGGGATGAGCTCGTACAGAACCTAGAGGGGATCGCTCGCGGAGTTCTGGATTATGCTCATTTAGCTGATGTTCCCCTAGCTTATCAGAGGCACACCGTAGGGGTGCTAAATCGTCTCCACCGCTTACTGAGGCGGTTGGTGCGGGCAGTGACGTGCTACCACGAGCACCATGCTGATTAGTCACCTAGGCTTTCTATTTGCATATTTTTGAGAGACATGTCATCTCTGGATGTAACTGAAACAAACATGTGTATATTGGTTTTATATGATGCACACATTGCAAACACTCGAAATATATATATACATTTATTTTCTACATGGATCTTGCTTACATATGATAATGTTTTTATATTTTATGCAAATATCTAATACAATGTTATCTAATGTATCAGCTAAATAATCTGCGATCCAATGGAAAAGTTAAAAGTTCACAAAATGCATCAAACCAACATATTTTATTTTTACACAAGCTTAAAAGCACAAATGCAAACTATGCTTGAAAATGAGTTTTATGTTTTATGCAAGATTAAAACACAAATGTAAAATATGCTTGAAGATGGGTTTCATTTTTACACAAGCTTGAAACACAAAGTAAAGTATGCTTGAAATGAGTTTTCATTTTTACGCAAGCTTGAAAACACCAAATAAACTATTCTTGAAATGACAAGGAAAACCGGGCATCCCCCAGCATGGTGACTCAATTCAAGGTGTACATGCCCCTCAAGCTTCAGTCCATATGAAAAAATGGAGTGAAGGTTCAAATTATGAGTTCAAGTGAAAAGACTCGACTGGGATTTTACAAGATCTAATCAAAGACTCGAATTGAACAGGGAACGTGTTTCATTGTTTTAACGAGGTTGACACATTAAAAGAGCCATCCTCGTGAGCTAATTCATTTTTTGACGAGGTTGACATAGACAACGAACCGTCCTCGGATCTAAATTCATTTTTTAATGAGGTTGACATAGTAAATGAACCGTCGTCATATCTGAATTCATTTCTTAACGAGGTTGACATAGTAAACGAACCATCCTCGGAATGACCTTGTTTCATTTTTAGGGATCTTGACACAATCAGACGAACCATGCTCCAACAAACCTTGTTTCATGGTTTAAGGAGCTTGACACAAGTAGATGAACCATGCTCTCATAGACCTCATCATAATGAATGAGAAGTCATTGCTTCCAAGGGTTTCCTGTCTGATGGAAGGGAAACATCTTGGAATTCGGGACCTACTGCCCCCAGCACACGATGCACAATGGCACTATCACTAAATATGGGCACAGGACAGGTAGCCACATAATTGACATGCGGCAGGGATGACACAACCGGTGGATAAAGATCCGGCAGGGATGATGGTGGATTAGCTGCCATATTCAGACCAAAGAATGCAAGTTGATCGATGGTCATGATCTGACCTTGGTGTAGACAACACATCACATGAAAGAGGGAGGAGCGCTCCCTTGGCATAAGTATAATCGCAGCCCAAAAGTAAATTAAAGTCCAAGGGGCCAAGAACAACCATTGCGTTCATATGGAAAGTTTTCCCTCCCAAAGTAACATGCAACTTTGGAAGGATCCCTAATGGTTGACTAGTTCCTCTGTTAAACGCCAACAGATTCTGCGTAACAGGGACAAGCGGCGGTGAACCAAAATCTTGCCAAGTAGTTGAGGATAAAATACTAATAGACGTGCCTTCATCTATAATGATGTTGGGTACGACTAGATGGGAGGCCTGTACCGTGATCTCAAAGGGCACATAAGAAGGAAGGTGATAACCTGCGAATCGAACCCAATCTAAGGAAGTGACCAAAATACTTGGAGGGGCTACCATCAGACCGATATGGTCTTCCCCTGGTGTTATGGGAGAAGAAGGAGTATCCTCCGCCACATTCATCATGGAGGCAGAAGGAATATCCTCTGGGACCTCCATCATGGGAGGCAGAGGAGTAGCTTCCAAAGGTATAGGGATGGGAGAATCTTTCTCCAAGTCCAAGGAATCTGAAGAAACAATAAGAACACGAGGGATGTGAGATCCACTCTCAATAGAAAAGACCTGGTGCACCGTAGATGGGTCCAGCTCAACTGATCCCATGACCAATGGTTGGTTAGGGACGGATTCATGATGGTCAATTTCCGGGGGAGCGGGATCAAGCAAGGATGACTCTTGACTTCTCATTGAATCAACTAGTGAAGGACTCAAAGAAAGTTGTTTGTAACCAGCCGGAAGGCATGGTGCAAATACAGTTGAGTTGTCCAAAACTCTCTTGGCTTCATCCATATATGGACAAAGGTGAATGGCATGGTGCCCTCCACACAAGTTACAGGGATGGGCAAGATTGCCCTGCTTCTTAGGAGCTTTACCAGCACTAGCTGAAGATGTGCCCCCAACCTAACTCCCGGAAGCCAAAGGCAACAACGGACAACCGTTGGACCATACTTCGAACACCTTGGGAATGCCAGGGAAATCTCGAAGAAGATGGTTTCCCTGGCACAACACGCAAAGAAACTTAACTTTCTGCGTAGGGTTGGAAGGTTCATTGAGAGTAGGTTTTTTAGAAGCAACAGCTGTAGAATTAGCCTCTTGCTTATCTGAATTCTTCTTCTTAGTCTTATTCCTCTTCTTCTTAACCACCTGGGTACTAGAATCCAAACTTTCACCAGGCGAAGTAGAAGATGAGGACGAAGAAACAGGCGAATAAGGGGAGAGGTCCACCTTCGAATCAACATGGTGTTGCTCAGGCGTAGGAGTGGATGGTACGATATCCGGAACACTCGAGACCACAGAAGTTGAAAACAACCAAACAGGCAACCCAACTGTTAACCCAGGGAGGGATAACGTGGCCATATAAGGAGCACCAATATTTCCTAAAGCAGGAAAAGGACTAGGACTCCCTTCAGAGGGGACTCCTTGATTGGAAAACTCTGGAAAATTTTCCATTGGAAACGACCTTGAAATAAAACACTAAGGAAAAAAATTCTAACCAGGAATATTTCGTGGGAGATTAATTTTTAAGACACCGAAACCAAACTCTGCTAGTTCATATTTTAAGAGTCGAGAAACAAGCAAAAGGTGACTCTATCTCTTTCAAGTTGGACACGAGCTTGAAAGGACAAGAGCTCAATGATATTTTTAGTTAAAAGAGTAAGTAAAGATCAAAGTGACTACTCTGGTAATATAGGTAAATGGGCGTACCAGATATCTGTGAACTGCCATATACACCTCGGTAACAATGAAAAGGAAATCAACCAAGGACTTAACGTACGTGCAGGTAATCTCTCTAAATGTTGTGTCCAGTGTATCACAGGTAAAAGGCGGTAGACTCAGCTTCCTATGGATAAAGGATTTGCAACCTAATGGGGTCTCCCTTTATATACACGATGGTAGAGGGAGCACAAGTTCGTACTAGCGTTGTCTATAGCCAGATGGAAAGCGACAACTACTAAGCTTAAAGACACTGGAACACGTCTCTACCTTAGACTACTAGATTTTCTATTAAGTTTCAATGCTGCCTTAGGTTAGTTCATTAAATTTTAAATTTGATCTTCAATTTATGTTTCGATTTCAAGGCCCTATTGAATTTTGGATCTCATGAAACCTCTAGATGTAAACTACATGCCACAAAATATCATTCCGTTCAATGAAGAGCTATCTATGGGAGAGTTGAGAGCTTTCAAATGATAGCGAAATGAACACACAAAAACATCCACTACTGATTTGAATGCAAGCTAATGAAACTGGAAAATTTTTCTCTAGAATTATACAACACTAGTAATGCAAAAGAGTTTTCAATTTTCACTATGCCAATCAAGAATGCAAAAGATTTTTTTTTTGTATTTTTCAATATATTAGAGCAAATGCACTAAATAAATGAAAAACTAATGAAAACATAAATTTGAGAATGATAAAGAGAGAGCTGAAACAAAACAAGCTCACTCAACTCAAACCAACACAATCAAGACTCAAACCGATGACGAAATCCCTCAAAGCGAAGAAGAATCTCGAAAGAGACTCAAACAAGCTATGTGATCTAGGCTTGGAGAAACAAAAAGAAAAACTGAATGAAAGAGAAGACAATCACTCAATAAATGCAATGACTCAATTGGATTCAGAAAGATGAATGCAAAGAAGCAGAAACAAAGTTGACCGGGAAAGAAAAGACCCAAAACTCCCCACGGGAGGTTTAGCACATTGAAGCACCTAGAAGCCCTAGGGCTAAAATGCAAAAATGACAGAAAAGTGCAAACAATTGGAGGAAAAGGTACAAACAGAGTAAAAAATGACTTCAAAGCACTCAAACAATTAGAAAAACAAACCAGGACCAAAACTCAAGCTCAGAGAGTCCAAAAACAGGCAAACCCTAAAACCAAACAGGGTTAGCGTGCTTGTCTGGCTGTAATCTGCGCCAAACAGGGGATGGCGTGGGTGCCTAACTAGTAACTTGTGCCCTTCGGCATGACTGTCAGAGGGATAACTGCGCCAATCAGTTTTACCCTAGAAAATTATGAAAATGAACTAACAGAGGCTAGATCTGGTCTTCTGGGGGCTGAACAGGGTTTTAACACCAAGGAAGGTGAACCAGAAAAGAATAATAATAAAAAAAAAAGCCAAAAAACAACCCAATGGAGGAAGGAACAACTCCCACTGATCCCCAGTGGAGTCGCCAATTTTTTGTGGAGGTAAATCCCTTCTGCGGACAGAAGCGATCCCACTAGCCCTAGAGTGGGTCTAGCAACAATCAAAACATGCAAAGCTATTGATTCCTAGTTACAAAAGATAGAATCGTGATAGATCGCTTACCATGATTCCTTTGCTACTATTTTCGAAGAAGAAGTGGCACTTCTGTTCCTAGTTGGACAGGTCACGATCCGTGAGCTTGCTGCATCTAGATACCTATACACATGCAAAGAAGAGAGACAACATGCAACATAATATTTCACACTTTATAACTATCGATCAGTGAGAGAGGAACGAATGAAATTGCATTATATAATGGACACACACAATCATGGAACCAATAGCAGAGTCATGTATGTGAATATACGATAGAAATATTACAACCGGTGCTCTGACGTCATGATATTCCTTCGACAGGATTCCAGTGGGACATGTCTCACAAAGCTCGTCAGGGATTTGACAAAACTCTCTCTCTCTCATAGGGTTCTCCTTAACTCTGCTCTTGATTGTCACTAAGTTATAATTTCCTTCCCAAACGTTTAGCTAGCTAGCAAATTGAGAGGGTAGGCTTTTATAGAAGGAGAAGGAGAGGTTAGGATTCCTATAATCATGGAGGAGAGTCCTATCTCTTAGGAAGGTTCCATGAGAGGTGGAAAACCACTTCCTAATCAAGGAGATGCGGAGCCAAACAACCCAACCTCTTTTTGATGATTCGTTCTGAAGTTGTTAGAATCAAAATTCTGCCTTCTATTGTTAAAAAACATTCCTTAATAAGCTTGGCATGGGCACAACACAAGGACAGAGCGCCAGCTGGCATGCCCACTAGTGTATATTTTCCCCATTTGCGCGAGGGATGAACTAGCTACTCGCGCCAATGCCAAGACATGGGTTTTTAGGTTTTTTCAGAGGAAATGTTCTTGAGGAGAATTATTGCCCTTATGCAGAAGGATGCCATCAAGGTTTTTTCAAGACATTTTACTGTCCACAGTTCATGGGAATAGTCCTCCAATGTACGGGACGAGGGATTGCAGGGACGGTGACAAAATGTTGTGTAACAATTATGGTTAAGGTTAAGGTGAAGGTGAAGGTTAAGGTTAGGTTAAGATTAAGGTTATGTTTAAGGTTAAGGTTAGGGAAACGTTAGTGTAAAGGTTCAAGTTAAGGTTAAGGTTATGGGTAAGGGTAAGGTTAAGCTTAAGGTTAAGGTTACATTAAGGGTAAAGTTAAGGTTAAGGATAGGTTAAGGTTAAAGTCAAGGTTAAGGTTAGGTTAAGGTTCAAGTTACGGGTTTAATCAGGTTAAGGTTAGTTTAAGGTTAAGGTTAAGTTTAAGGTTAAGAGAAGGTTTGGTTAACCTTAATCTTACCCTTAACCTTATCTTAACCTTAGGCTAACCTTAAACCTAAACTTACCTTTAACCTTAGCTGTAACCTAACTCATAACCTTAACCTTCCCAAACCCTTAACTTTAACCTTAACCTTAACCTAACCTTAACCTTAACCTTAACCATAACCTTAAGCTTACCCTTAACATTCACCTTATCCTCAACCTTAACCTTAACCTAACCTTAACCTTAACCTTCACCTTCACCTTAACCTTAACTTTACCCTTAACCTAACCTTAACCTTAACCTTAACTATAACCTAACCCTAACCTTAACCTTAATCACAACCTTATCTTTACCCTTAGCCTTAACCTTAATCTTAACCTTAACCTAACCTTAACCATAACCTAACCTTAACCTTAAAATTGACCTGGCCTCAACTATAACCTAACCCTAACCTTGACCAAACCCTTAACCTGAACCTTTACCCTAACCTCACCCTAACCTTAACATTAATCTAAGGTTAAGGTTAAGGTTAAGGTTAAGTTAGGTTAAGGTAAGGTTATAGTTAGGTTAAGGTTAAGGTTAAGTTTAAGGTTAGGTTAAGGTTAAGGTTTAAGGTTACGGGTCTTAACCTTAACCTTCACTATAACCTACCCTTAACATTAACCTTTATCTAACCTTAACCTTAACCATAACTTTAACCTTAACCTTGACCTTAGCTATAACCTTAACCTTAACTTTAACCTTCGCATAACCATAACCATAACCATAACCTAAACCTTAACCTTAACCTAACCTTAACGTTGACTTTACCTTAACCTAACCTTAACCCCTTAACCTTAAGCTTATCCTTCCCATAACCATAACCTTAACCTTGACTTTACCCTTAACCTAACCTCCTAACCTTAACCTTAACCTGACTAAACACGTAACCTTAACCTTAACCTAACCTTAACCTTGACCTTAACTATAACCTAACCCTAACCTTGACCAAACCTTAACCATAACCTTAACTTAACCTTAACCTTAACCTTAACCTTCCCATAATCTTAACCTTAACCTTCACTATAACCTAATCTTAACCTTAACTTTACCCTTAACCTAATGTTAGGGTTAGGTTATAGTTAAGGTCAAGGTTAAGTTTAAGGTTACAGGTAAGGTTAAGGTTAAGGTTAAGTTTAAGGTCAAGGTTAGGGTTAATGTTAAGGGTTTCGTCAAGGTTAAGGTTAAGTTAAGGTTAAAGTTAAGGTTAAGGGTAGGTTAAGGGTAAAGTTAAGGTTAAGGTTTGGGTTAAGGTTAGGGGAGGGTTAAAGTTAAGGTTAAGTTTAAGGTTAGGGTTAAGGTTAAGGTTAATGTTTTAAGGTTATGGGAAGGTTAAGATTAAGGGTAAGGTTAAGGTTAAGGTTCAGGGTAACGTTAAGGTTAAGGTTATGGGTTTAGTTAGGTTAAGGTTAAGGGTAAAGTTAAGGTTAAGGTTAAGGGTTTGGTCAAGGTTAGGGTTAGGTTATAGTTAAGGGTAAGAGTAAGGGTTAAGGTAAGGACTCCCACCTATTCATGATCATGATCATGCTATTCATTTGATTCTAGGAAGTGATATCATCAAATTAGAATGAATATTGAAGATATTCCGAAAATAACATTTCAAACTCATGAGGGTCATTATGAATTTTTGGTCATGCCTTTTGGCCTTACCAATGCACTTTCTACATTTCAAGGGTTGATGAATTCCATTTTCAAACTCTTCCTTAGAAAATGTGTGCTAGTATTTGTTGATGATATACTAACCTAACTTAACCTTAACCTTGACCTTGACCTTAACCTTAGCCTTAGCCTTACCCTTAACCTTGAAATTAAAATTACCCTTAACCTTAACCTTAACCTGACTAAACCCATAACCCATAACCTTCACCTTAACCTTAACCTTAACCTTGACCTTGACTTTACCCTTAACCTAACCTTAACCTTAACTATAACCTAACCCTAACCTTGAACTTAACTTTACTCTTAACCCTGACCTTAACCTTAACCTTGACCTTGACCTTAACCTAACCTTAACCTTAACCTTAACCTTATCTTACCCTTAACCTAACCTTAACCTTAAATAGAACCTAACCCTCACCTTAACCTAACCTTAACCTTAACCTTAACCTTAACCTAACCTTAACCCTAACATTAACCTTAACTTTACCCTTAACTTAACCTTAACCTTAAATTTAACCTTAACTTAACCTAACCTTAACCTTAACCAAACCCTTAACCTTGACTTTAACCTTAACCATAACGTTAACCTTAATCTAACTAAACCTGTAACCTTAACCTTAACCTTGAACTTATCCTAACCTAAACTTAACCTTAACCTTAACGTTACCCTAACCTTGTCCAAACCCTTAACCTTAACTATAACCTAACCCTAACCTTGAACTTAACTTTACCCATAACCTTGACCTTAACCTTAACCTAACCTTAACCTTAACTTTACCCTTAACCTAACCTTAACCTTAAACTTACCCTTAACCTAATCTTAACCTTGACGTTACCCTTAACGTAACCTTAACCTTGACTTTACTCTTAACCTTAACTATAACCTAACTTTAACATTAACCTAACCTTAACCTTCACCTTAACCTAACCCTAACCTTGACCAAACCTTAACCTAATGTTAACCTAACCTTAACCCTAACCTTAACCTTGACCTTCAACCTAACCTGAACCTTGACTTTAACCTAACCTTAAGGTTTTGGGGAGGTTAAATTTAAGGTTAAGGTTAAGATAAGGTTAAGGTTAAGGTTAAGGTTAATGTTTAGGTTAAGTTAAGGTTAAGGTCAACATTAAGGGTAATGTTCAGGTTAAGGTTCAGCTTAAGGTTAAGGTTTTGGTTAAGGTTAAGGTTACGTTAAGGGTAAAGTCAAGGTTAAGGTTAGGTTAAGGGTATAGTTAAGGTTAAGGTTAGCCTTAACTTATCCTTAACCTTGAATTTACCTTTAACGTAACCTTAGCCTTGAACTTAACCTTACCCTTAACGTTAACCTTAACCTTAACCTTAACTTTACCCTTAACCTTAACCTTAACCTAACCCTAACCTTAACCTTACCTTAACCTAACTTTAACCTTAACCTTTACCTTAACCTTCACTTTACCCTTAACCTAACCTTAAGGGTTTAGTCAGGTTAAGGTTAAGGGTTCGGTTAAGGTTAGGTTAAGGTTAAGGTTAATGTTAAAGGTTTGGTCAAGGTTAGGGATAGGTTATAGTTAAGGTTAAGGTCAAGGTCAAGGTTAACCTTTACCTAACCTTCCCCTAACGTTAACCCTAACCTTAGGTAAAGTTAAGGTTAAGGTTAGGGTTAACGTTAAGGGTAAGTTGAAGGTAAGGGTAAGGTTAACCTTAACCTTAACCTTAACCTTAACCTAACCAAACCTTAACCTTAACCTTAACTTTAACCTTAACCTAACCTTAACTTTCACTTTACCTTAACCTAGCCTTAACCTTAACTTTACCTAAGGTTTGCGTAAGGTTAGGTAAAGGTTAAACTTGACCTTGACCTTAAACTTAAGTATAACCTAACCCTAACCTTGACCAAACCTTTAACGTTAACCTTAACCTTAACCTTAACCTGACTAAACCCTTAACATTAGGTTAAGGGTAAAGTGAAGGTTAAAGTAAACGTTAAGGTTAAAGTTGGGTTAAGGTAAGGTTAAGGTTATGGTCAAGGTTAAGGTTAGGGTTAGGTTAAGGTTAAGGTTAAGGTTAAAGTTAAGGTTAAGGTGAATTTTAAGGGTAAGGTTAAGGTCAAGGCTAAGGTTACGTTAAAGGTAAAGTCAAGGTTAAGGATAAGTTAAGGGTTTGTGTTTGGTCAATTTAGTGTGTCCTAAATTGCTGCATTTAATTTGTCAATCCGGGAATCGTAAGCTGATGAAGTGCGGCGCACTATATGTGCAAGATAACCTATTTCTTAACTTTTTGTCGTTTTTGATTTTTCTAAGGTGAAATGGAAATTCTAAAATGAAAACAAGTTTGGTTATATTTGTTCAAGGAAGTGATATCCCCTATAATGATTTACCAACTTGAAACTTTAAAAGCAAATTTGAAAATTACAATGACAAGACTTTGAAAGAAAATGAAAATGTACTGATGAAATGAAAAGATGCTGCTAATCCAATAAATCAAAACAGTAAACTAGTGAACATGAAAATCAAACTATTCTTGCTGCTAACTAAACACAAAGGAAACTATGTTTAAGGAAATTAAAAATTGCAATAAAATAAATCTAAATCAGATTACATCAATTTATCTTCTGACCCTTCATCATTAGTCCAGCTATGATTTTCGGAAGTAATCATAAAAAACTTGTGTAACTGATATTTAATTTGCAGAAAGTAAACTAATACTAAACCATACACTCATGATTCAATCCCTCACCATCAGTCCAGCTGTGGCTTTCGGAGGCAACTGAAGATGTCATACATGATTTAATATATCTAAATTTGCAGAAAAGAAACTAATACTAAAATACACATTTCATAATGCAGTCCCTCACCATCAGTCCAGCTGTGGCTTTCGGAGGCAACTGAAGATGCTATGAGCAGCTTAATATATCTAAATTTAACTACTAAAGCAGATAAGAAAAACTGAAATGAAAAAAGCAAGACTGAAATTAAACAAAAGCTATGAAAAATAAACTAGCAGCAGAACAATGTTAGATCCATGTCATTAGTCAAAAAGCTATAAAAATGCCCGGGCTGTCTATCTAAAACCTGCACAAGAACACTGATCAGTGATTAACAATCATAAATCATGAAAGACAGAAATGAAATGGAAATTATGGAAATATATGAACAGAAATGAAACAACTGCAAAGTATGAACATATGGATGGATTATGATACAATGATTTTTAAAGAAATGAAATGAGAAATATACACTAATACACAAAACCTTAGCTGAGCAGGGGCCCTCTACACAGCCTTGGTAACGGTCCTCAAACATGAATTAAGTTGAAAAACAGAGTCTTCTCATATTAAAAAGCAGTTCATTACAGAATGGTAGTGTTACGGCACAAGTGCAGCGTAATCACTACAGAGCAGACTAAAAGATAACAGAGTACATTCACTAACATCAACTATCAACTATCAACTATCAACTAACTTTATGTGCGTATGCAAACGCTCTATATATAACAATAAACTGTAACTGTCTCCTAAAGTTCATGATGGCAGAGAGCACGTAGACCACTACGTCCACGGATATAGGAGTATGGTCGTGTTGGAAAGTGAATCTACGGAAGGTGGATGCTTGAATTCGACTCCAGAGCTCTGCACAAATGTCGATTTAACCTCCGCAGGCTTAGAAACGGCCGTATGGATCTTTATATGCCACGAAACAGAGTCCGGCCGACATGAAACTCCATGGTTGACTTCCATGTGGACGCCTTTGACCGCGGCTTCTTTGGACGAGTTTGCTTGAACCAATAGGACACGAACCATGTCCACGTCATTCCTAGCCCGCCCATGTGGCTCGTTTCCCTTGTAGACACCTGTAGCATAGAGTTTTACAAAATAGCTGCGGAAAGTTGCAGCAGCTGCGGAAAGTGGCAAGATTCCGCAGCTGAATGAACAAAATCTAGATCAAATAGCAAACACAAAAATATAATTAAAAACCATGTTAGATGCCCTTTTGCACATGATATTGACAGTTTGGGAGGTTTAGGAGAGTGAAAAAGGTATGGAAAAATGTATGGAAAAGATGCAAATTTGGGACTCAACATACCCCCACCGTGAAGGTGTTGCATGTCCTCATGCAACCAAAATTTTGATACTCTTTGTTCAGTTCATGTGCCTTGATACTTCAGCCAGAACATCCAATCCCCTTCTCTTCTTCTTTGGTACTGCCATCATTCTGGGTTTCTTCATTAAGCACCTAAATTTGATATTCACAAGTGCTCTGCTCAATTTCTGGCATTTTCTTTTCAATTTCTTATTCTTCTTTTGCCATATTCCCAAATGTAACATAGTATTATCATGGATGATCTTGTCCAGTTTGCCTTGTTCTTTCAATGTTTCATTTTCATTTTTGATGTGCCGATTTAAAAGTTCCAGCTCAAAAATTTCCTGTTTTAATGACTGAACTAAATCATCCTGCAATGTATGAGGCTGAATGGAAGAGGTACTTGGACCTGTGGCTGCCTTTTCCAATGATTCTATATAGTCATATACCTCCTGCTGCTTGGGGTCTACTTCCGGTGTCATTTTCATTGGGCTGTCCCCAAAATGCTGTAAAGGAGAATTATGTTCAAAATTTGGCCGAGGAGGGCTTACATCAATATTTTGCTGAGAATAAGATGGAGTATGCTCATTGTCTGATTGGGAATGAAAGGAATCAGGTTCACTAACTGACTGAGATGGACTATGGTCAGTTGGAGACTGTTAAGATGTCTCCTCACCCAAATCAATGAAATGAGGACCCTTAATTTGCGTTTTTCTCAATTTCCCTTTAAGCCTGCTGCTTCTCCTCACACGTTGTGGTACACTACCCTTTTGTTCCTGTTTTCCTTTCTCTGCCTTCTTAGATATAGATGACTATTTTTGAAGATAAACTAATCTTTCAAATAGTATTTGATGATCTTCTTCTTCAGAAGAAGGAGTTTTATGGACAGCCTCAATAGTTTTTTTCCCTTTTGGTATTATTGGCTTCTTAGTCTTGATTTCCTTCTTCTTCATTTTTACCAATCTCTCTTTTCTATCAGTTCTTTTCATAGTAGTAGTAGAAGTATTTTGGATTTCTTCTATTGTTCTTTTCCTTCTACTTCTTCTTGCTGTGCTAGCTGCGGGAATTTCCTGTGTAGGAGTAGTTTGGGTTTCAACATTCATTCTTTTTCTTCTACTCCTTCTAATTGAACTACCTTCAGGAATTTCCTGAGGTTCTTCAAAGAAGTTTCTAACTAGGAATTGCTCCCATGTATCTTTTCTTTCCTTTAGCTCCTTTTCAATCAGAATTTTTATAAGGCCGTGGTGATAAAGATGAGGCTCTACATCTCCTAAGTGTTTTTGAACAGTCACAACCATTTTCTTTAAGCTATTGAATAGAAAATAAGGGAGATTGAGAGTTTGGTTTTCAAGAAAATTCATCAATAGCCTGGTATGGTACATGTACATAGACCCAAAACGGCCTTCACATGTAATGAATTTCTGAACAATTAATAGTAAAGTGGCCCATTCTTCTTTTATTGCATGCACAGGGATTCCTCTTTTAAAAACAGTGATATCCATACCTTGATTTCGTAGGATTGTTCTCCATGCCTCATCACTGATGCTTTTATTTTTGAACCAACGTTCTCCCTCCTGAAGAAGTTCTGTGGCTGTTGCTATTGATGCTTCATTGACCAAAAACTTGAGGTCTCCAATTTCTGCTTCCGAGCCATCAAATGACCTTGCAAATGCTTTCGTAACTTCTTTGTGGTAACCTCTGAATTTCTGAATAAAACACATCCATTTAGCTTTCTTCAATATCTTTTTTGCTTGCGGATATCCCTCTATAAACTTTGGTCCTTCCGGCTCTTCCCTTAGCAACTTACCCATTTCACTTTTCTGTGCTTCACTAATTTGCCTCTGTGAGGGTTTAAGTGGAAATGGAACGACTGAATACACAGGATCGAGCACAATAACTGTGGGAATGTATCATAGAATGGAAATGAGCACCATAAACGAAATGGAGTAAGACTGTGGGTAGATATACGGAAGTGAGAATGAGCAAAATGAACGAAATGGAGTGAAACAGGGAGTGAGAATGAGTAAAGTGGGGTTTTGTAAACACGACAGAGACACGACAAAGAGGTTAACAAAGTATAATGCATTCGGCCGCGTTTTGAATTTTGGTGGCTGTGTAATAAATATGAACACGTTTCAATCAACGGTTATGAAGTTATGCGGCTTGTAAGAGTCCTTTGTCAACTCAAATACGTCTCATTATCTCCGGTGGGATATTGGAACATGAGTGAGAATCGGAATTTCAATGATGAAACCGTTTATGAATGAATGCAAGAGGATAGCATGGATATCGTGATAGGTTACAGAACTGTCAATATAATCATTGCGCGTAATGGGTAGAGCTCATGGTTTAAAATTATATAAAAATGTGTTTTTCAATACTATTTGAAATAAACTTTATTCATACCTTTGGAATCCTTGCTTTTGCCCTTGGTCTTCAAATGATTGATCTCCATTGGTGTCTTGAATGTTCCATTGATCCTCTCTCCTGCATTTTATTTCATAATTATGAAAATAACAACTGACTGTACATTCTCTTTGAAAACAGAGTAGTAGCTGCGGAATCTGCTTCTGGCTGCGGAAACTGGAGTCAGCTGCGGAAACTGACACAGCTATTACTTGGTTGAATAGAAATGAACAAATGACAGATGACCAGGTGGAAATGGTCATAAAAAATATTTTTATTGATGGAATGGATGAAATGAAGTGGAGTGAAGTGAAATAAAATGAAATGAAATGAAATGAAGTGGAATGAAATGGAGTGGGTGGTGAAATGAAATGAAATGAAAGACAGATTTTTTTTGGAAAATATAGAGTGTCAGGTGTCCCTGATTTTCACCCCATATTTTCTGCATAAGACTGCCAATCAATGATTGGTTTTTAGGCTTATACCATTTTTCCTTTTTTTTTTTCTTTTTTTTTTTTTAACTTGAAAAACAAAAGCTAGGCTGGTGGAGAAGAAGAATTCTTCTGTACCAGCCTGATTGCAGAACTTTCTTGAAACATCTTGACAAAATCCTCTTTAGAGAGTGGCTTATGATAAAATTTCAATCTATGGCCATTCACAATAAGAGGAGTTTGAAACTCATCAATGGTCTTGATTCTTACAACTCCATTGCTAAAGATCTTGTCAATCTCATATGGCCCAAGCCAATGAGTCTGAAATTTCCCTTGAAAATCTTTAAACTTGGAGTCAAATAACAATGCCCAATCTCCTTCTTGAAACTTCTTCTCTTCGATATATTTGTCATGCCATTTAGTTCTTTGATATTGAACTAGATCAGTTCTTAGAATTGCTTCTTGTCTGATCTCATCTAGCTCATTCAACTGCTCCATTCTATGCTTTTGGGCTTCTGATAAGTCCATCCCCAACTGAACCGCTATCTTGAAGGTCTTGACTTGGAACTCAATGGGGAGCAAGACTTCTTTCCCATAAACAAGTTCATAGGGAGAATGTCCTGTTGTATTCCTCCATGTAGTTCTGTAGGCCCACAAGGCTTCTGGAAGCCTTTCTGCCCAATCTCTTCTATGTAGATGAACAGTTTTGGTGATGATACTTTCAAGAACTTTGCTTGTGGACTCCACTTGACCATTTGCTTGTGGATGGTAAGGAGTAGATCTTCTGTGCTTGATTTTGTATTCTTCCATCAACTTCTCCACCAAATTTGATGTGAATTGGCTCCCCTGATCTGTTACAATTTCTCTTGGAACACCAAAGCGAGTAAAAATATCCTCATAAAGAAAATGAACAACTGAATTTTCAGTAGCGGATACTAATGCTTTAGCTTCTACCCATTTAGTAACATAATCAGTGCAAACCAATATATACTTCTTTTGCTTCGATGGTGGATTAATCGGTCCAATGAAATCTAAAGCCCATTTTTCAAAGGGTTCAATGAGTACCTGTGTTTGCAGTGGCATTTCATTCGAAAGGGTAGGTTTCCCTACTCTTTGGCAGCTATCACACCTTTTGACATATTGTTTTGCATCTTTGAAGAGAGAAGGCCAATAATATCCCAAGGAAAGGATTTTATAGGCCGTCCTTTGTCCGCAAAGTGTCCGCCGCATGGTTCATCATGACATGCCTTAAGAATATCAGGCATTTCATCTTCCCTGACACATCTTCTGATCACAAGATCTGGCCCTGTTTTAAACAATTCGTTAGAAATCCATGAATATCTTGAACTCTCCTGAATAATTCTTCGTTTTTCTCTTGGAAATAAATGTGAAGGTAGTTTCCCTGTAACCAAATAGTTAGCAATATCTGCATACCAAGGGGTCTTAATAGTTACTGCAAACAAGTATTCATCAGGAAATTTATCTTCTACAAGAGAATCTTCTTTAGTATTTTGAATCCTAGACAAGAAATCAGCTACTGTATTATGTTTTCCTGGTCTATCCAACACAGTAATATTGAATTCTTGCAAAAGTAAAAGCCATCTTGTCACTCTGCCATTAGTAACAGGTTTGTTCATTAAATATCTAATTACAGAATGGTCAGTATGAATAAAAGTTTCATAGCCTGTTATGTAATGTCTAAACTTATTAATTGCATGAACAACAGCTAAAAACTCTTTTTCAGTCACAGTATAGTTTAACTCCGTGGGAGTCAAATTTTTACTGGTGTAATAAATGGCATAAGGAATTAAATCTTTTTGACCCAACACAGCTCCAAGAGCTGTATCTGAAGCATCCGTAGAAATATGAAAAGGAAGTTTCCAATTTGGTCCTCTCAAGATAGGTGCTTCAGATATTCTTGTTTTCAAAGTTTCAAAAGCTGATTGACAATCAGGATCCCATTTAAATTCACAATATTTTGTAAGCAATTTGAAGAGTGGAGATGCTATTTTAGTGAAGTTTTCTATAAATCTTCTATAGTAACCAGTAAATCCTAGAAAACTTCTAACATCTCTTTGACAATTTGGAATAGGCAACTTGGAGATGACTTCAACTTTTGATATATCAACCTTAATCCCATCTCCCGAAATATGATGTCCTAAAACAATCCCTTCAGTAAACATCATAAAGCATTTTTCATGGCTTAATGAAAGGTTTGTTTCTTTACATCTTATAAGAACTTTTTCCAAATTTTCTAATGCCTCTTCAAATGAATTACCATAAACCGTAAAATCATCCATATAAACCTCTACACAATCATGGATTAGATCAGAAAAAATTCCTAGTACTGCTCTTTGGAATGTTGCTGGTGCATTACATAACCCAAAAGGAAGCACTCGGTAGGCAAAAGTTCCTCATGGACAAGTAAATGTGGTCTTATCTTGATCTTCAGGTGCTACCTGAATTTGATTATAGCCACTAAAACCATCCAAAAATGAAAAGTACTTTTTACCTGCTAATGTATCTAATACCTGATCAATAAAAGGCAAAGGAAAGTGATCCTTTAAAGTTGCTTTGTTCAATTCCCTGTAATCAATGCATACCCTCCATTTACCATTCTTTTTAGGTATTATAACCAAAGGAGAAACCCATCGGCTATCTGAAATTGGATAAATGAAGTTTACATTGAGTAGTTTTTGGAGCTCTTCTTTCACTATCTCCTTAAGATTTGGATTCATCCTTCTTTGAGGTTGTCTGATTGGTCTACTGTTTTCCTCAATATAGATATGATGGATGCAAGTCTTAGGATCAATACCCTTCATGTCAGTATACTCCCATGCAAATGCAGTAGAATGTTTTTGCAAGATTCTGGTTAGTTCTTCTTGCTGTGACTTCTCCAGATGTTTGTTGATATTCAATGTCTTTTCTGGAAAAATCTCAATAGCAGAATTACCAAATTCTTCCATAGAGTAAAGAGACATTTGTCTCGATGATAAATATTCTATGTCAGATTCCAACTGAAATTGTGTGGGGTCATATTCTGAAGTTATCTCAAAATTTTCTAATGTGTTCAGAATTTGACTATCCTCACTAATTTCAGAAATGGTAAAGACAGGTTGTATAATGTTCTCATCATCGACCCATTCATTGTCTCCTATTTCTGTGATTGCTCTTGCTGGAGGATACAAATTGAATTTCTTTGTCGAATTACCATTTGAAATGTACATGTCTCCATATCTACAACTAATAAAAGCATCAGCTGTGGCCAGCCAAGGTCTTCCTAAGATAATTGGATGTCCTCCTAGATTACTTTTGGGAGTCAAAATCATAAAGTCTACTGGATATTCCCAAGAATCTAAGGAGACCGAAATATCTTCTAATACACCATCTGGTTTAATAACCGATCGATCTGCAAGTTGCAATAAAGTAGGTGTAAAAAGAAGGTTAGGAAGTTTTAACTGTTCCATAGTCTGTCTACTCATAATGTTGATAGCAACCCCTAAGTCAATCAATGTATTTGGAATTTCTATCCCATTTATATGTGTCTTGACAATTGGACTTCCTGGATCTACATACTTCTGCATGGTAATTTTTCCCATCATAATGTCTGCAATCTTTCCTACCAGGTGGATTCTTCTTGTGTCCTTTAATTTCCTTCCTGGTCTTTTGAAACTCAACTCCTTTATGGTTTTTGCTAGAATAGGAATTTCTCGAATGGCTTGTAGCAATGGAATCTTGATACAAACATTCTTCAATTCATCTAGAAAGTCATAGTTAGGCAACAAGATTTGTTTTTCCACCCCCTTATCAATTTGTAGTCTTTCCGGAAAAGGAGGTGTAGATGATGATACAGGTTGTTCAACTATAGGAGTTGTGGATGTTAACTTTTCTTTTTCTTTTTGAATTTTTGAATTTTGAAGAGATTCTTCCTCAGAACCCTTATTGACTTGAAGAGAGTCCTCCTCAGAGGTATCTTGCTCTTGAATATCTATAGAAGGTTTTTCTAAGACTCTACCAGATCTGAGTTGTACATCGTTGAGAGGAACAATCATATAGGTAGGAAATTGTTGTCCTTCTACCATATAAGTAGTTTGAGGATTCTTATTGTTAGGATTTGGCAATGGTTGAGCTGGAAGTTGATTTGTCTTCTGTTGGTATGGGAGCATGAGTTGAGGATGTGTATTTTGTTGAGAAGGTTGTTGTTGTGGAAATGGCAATGAAAGTTGTGGATTTGGGCTTGGAAGTTGTGGAGCTTGTTGATTTTGAAAAGATGGAGGATATTGATAAAATTGAGCAAATCTCCCATAAGGATTTTGCATCCCCTGTACCCATGGCTGATATGAATTTTGATGTTGGGACCAAGGTTGTTGCCAAGGATTCCAATTTGGTGGGGTTTGAAGATTCATAGGGTTATTAAACCCTTGAGATTGTTGTCCCCGCCAAGGTCTCCTTGCGACAAAACAGAGAGATTCTACTGAATTTGGATCTTCTTGAAAAACAGCTTTGAGTCCAGGAATTGAAGGACAATCCTTGATCTCATGATTCTCTGAGCAAATCACACATGTTTCTACAACTTTTGCATCCAAGGGACATTCCCTTAAAGCATGTTTCTTCCTACATTTCGGACAAAAGATGGCTAAAGCATCTGTTTCTGCTTTCTGCTTGTTTTGGATTTTAAGGGTGTCTAGTTGTTCACTAAGGCTCCCTAAGATATCAGTTTTGAACTCATCAAGCATATTACCAATCTTTGCCCTACTTACCGATCCAGTTGCAGATTTGTTAGCCCTAATAAGAGAAGAATCCCTAGGCCCTTTTCCAGTTTTAGATTTTCCCCTTGAGAGATGGATACATAGTTCTGTTATATCACGAAATGGGAGTTGAGAAATATCTCCTTTCCCCATCATGTTTAAAATGTCTATCCATTCATCTCTAATGGCTTTTAATAGGAGGGCTTTCAAGGTTTCATTATCTAAGTTGCTCATTTTTGCTCTTTTCAAGTTGTATTGAAATCTTTCAATTAAGTCTTCCAAATTTTCATCTTCTTTTTGCATCATTTTGAATACCTCATCCTTGTGATTGGTGGGCATAAAATAGTCCAAGTATCTATCCAAAAATGTTTGTTTCATATCATTCCAAGTCCTGATAGATTGAGTGGCTAATCCCATGAACCATTTCAAAGCAGATTCCTTCAATGTTGAAGGAAACAGTTTGAGTTTTTGAGAATCTTCCATATAGTCATAAGTTCGGCACACAACTTCAAACTCAAACAGAAATGTTTCAGGATCCTCACTTCGCAATCCATAAAAGTTAGGGAGAACAGATGGTGAAATATTTTTCATTGTTGCATGAGTTTCCTAATAAACTATAGGGAATCCAAGCAAATTGTCCCTATTTCTACCATCATTTCCTTCACCATTGTTATCTCCATTATCTCCTCCTCTTCTACCTCCACCTCTATTTATTACTTCCTCTGCCATGATAGTTTCTTTAGAGTCCTTATAGTCCTCTAGTTCTTCTATCAAGGAAGGATGAGAGAAAGTCTCTTTGTTTTCTAAGTGGGTTTTAGTAGGTGATATAGGAGAATCCTCTAATTCAGCTGTTCCTTGACTTCCAAAAATCTTAAGGCTAGGGGTAGATGGTGGTGAATCTGGTCTATGCCTTGAAGAAGATGGAGTTATGAAAATTGAACTCTTGGCTTTAGCTATAAACCTTCCCCTAGAATCTCTTGCTCTATGCATGTCATTTTTTTATTTTTTAAAAAGTTGGGCTAATAATTCTCTTTCTGATCTTCCAGATCACACTAGGTGCAAGAAGAGAGCATACTTAAGAAATTACTAAACCAATAACTCTCTTTTCTGATCCTCCAGATCACACTAGGTGCAAGAGGAGAGCATACTTCAAGAAGTTATCAAGTTTTCCCTTCTTTTATAATTTATGTTTTTTTTTTTTTTTTTTTTTAAGAAATTGGCTACCTAGTTACACTTCCCCGAAAACGGCGCCAAAATGTTTGGTCAATTTAGTGTGTCCTAAATTTCTGCATTTAATTTGTCAATCCGGGAATCGTAAGCTGATGAAGTGCGGCACACTATATGTGCAAGATAACCTATTTCTTAATTTTTGTCGTTTTTGGTTTTTCTAAGGTGAAATGGAAATTCTAAAATGAAAACAAGTTTGGTTATATTTGTTCAAGGAAGTGATATCCCCTATAATGATTTACCAACTTGAAACTTTAAAAGAAAATTGAAAATTACAATGACAAGACTTTGAAGGAAAATGAAAATGTACTGATGAAATGAAAAGATGCTGCTAATCTAATAAATCAAAACAGTAAACTAGTGAACATGAAAATCAAACTATTCTTGCTGCTGACTAAACACAAAGGAAACTATGTTTAATGAAATTAAAAATTGCAATAAAATAAATCTAAATCAGATTACATCAATTTATCTTCTGACCCTTCATCATTAGTCCAGCTATGATTTTCGGAAGTAATCATAAACAACTTGTGTAACTGATATTTAATTTGCAGAAAATAAACTAATACTAAACCATACACTCATGATTCAATCCCTCACCATCAGTCCAGCTGTGGCTTTCGGAGGCAACTGAAGATGTCATACATGATTTAATATATTTAAATTTGCAGAAAAGAAACTAATACTAAACTACACATTTCATAATGCAGTCCCTCACCATCAGTCCAGCTGTGGCTTTCGGAGGCAACTGAAGATGCTATGAGCAGCTTAATATATCTAAATTTAACTACTAAAGCAGATAAGCAAAACTGAAATGAACAAAGAAAGACTGAAATTAAACAAAAGCTATGAAAAATAAACTAGCAGCAGAACAATGTAAGATCCATGTCATTAGTCAAAAAGCTATAAAAATGCCCGGGCTGTCTATCTAAAACCTGCACAAGAACACTGATCAGTGATTAACAATCATAAATCATGAAAGACAGAAATGAAATGGAAATTATGGAAATATATGAACAGAAATGAAACAACTGCAAAGTATGAACATATAGATGGATTATGATACAATGATTTTTAAAGAAATGAAATGAGAAATATACACTAATACACAAAACCTTAGCTGAGCAGGGGCCCTCTACACAGCCTTGGTAACGGTCCTCAAACACGAATTAAGTTGAAAAACAGAGTCTTCTCATATTAAAAAGAAGTTCATTACAGAATGGTAGTGTTACGGCACAAGTGCAACGTAATCACTACAGAGCAGACTAAAAGATAACAGAGTACATTCACTAACATCAACTATCAACTAACTTTCTATGCGTATGCAAACGCAATATATATAACAACAAACTGTAACTGTCTCCTAAAGTTCTTGCTGGCAAAGAGCACGTAGACCACTACGTCCACGGATATAGGAGTATGGTCGTGTTGAAAAGTGAATCAACGGAAGGTGGATGCTTGAATTCGACTCCAGAGCTCTGCACAGATGTCGATTTAACCTCCGCAGGCTTAGAAACGGCCGTATGGATCTTTATGTGCCACGAAACAGAGTCCGGTCGACATGAAACTCCATGGTTGACTTCCATGTGGACGCCTTTGACCGCGGCTTCTTTGGACGAGTTTGCTTGAACCAATAGGACACGAACCATGTCCACGTCATTCCTAGCTTGCCCATGTGGCTCGTTTCCCTTGTAGACACCTGTAGCATAGAGTTCCACAAAATAGCTTTGGTCAAGGTTAAGGTTAAGGTCAAGGTTAAGGTTAGGGTTAGATTATAGTTAAGGTCAAGGTTAGGTTAAGGTTAAGGTTGAGGTTAGGTAAAGGGTAAAGGTTAAGGTCAAGGTTAAGGTTAAGACTAGGTTAAGGGTAAGGTCAAAGTAAGGTTAAGGTTAAGTTTTAGGTTAAGGGTTAGGTTAAGGTTAGGTTAAGTTTAAGGTTAAGGTCAAGGTTAAGGTTATGTCAAGGATAAATTCAAGGTTAAGGTTAGGTTAAGGTTAATATAATGTTAGGGTAAAGGTTCAGGTTAAGATTAAGGTTAAGGATTTGGTCAAGGTTAGGGTTTGGTTATAGTTAAGGTCAAGGTAAGGTTAAGGTTAAGGTTAAGGTTAAGGCTACGTTAAAGGTAAAGTCAAGGTTAAGGTTAGGTAAAGGTTAAGATAAGGTTAAGGTTAAGGTTAGGTTAAGGGTAAATTTAGGGTTAGGGTTAGGTTAAGGTTAAGGTAAGGTTAAGGGTAAAGTTAAGGTTAGGGTTAGGTTAAGTTTAAGGTTATGGTTAGGTTGAGGATAAGGTTAAGGTTAAGGTTACGTTAAGGTTAAAGTTAGGTTAAGCTTAAGGTTAGGTTAAGGTTAATGTTAAGGGTAAAGTTAAGGTTAGGGTTAGGTTAATGTTAAGGTTAAGGTTAGGTTAAGGGTAAAGTAAAGTTAGGGTTAGGTCAAGATTAAGGTTAAGGTTATGGTTAGGCTAATGTTAAAGTTAAGGTTAATGTTAACGTTAAGGTTAGGTTAAGGTTAAGGTTAAGGTTAATGTTAAGGGTTTGGTCAAGGTTAGGGTTAGGTTTAGGTTAATGTTAAGGGTATGGTCAAGGTGAGGATTAGGTTATAGTTAAGGTCAAGGTTAAGGTTAAGGGTAAGGTTATAGTTAAGTTAAGGTTAAGGTTAAGGTTAGGTTAAGGTTAAGATAAGGTTAAGGTTAAGGGTTTGGTCAACGGTAGGGTTAGGTTATTATTAAGGTTAAGGTTAAGGTTAGGCTAAGTTAAGGTTAAGGTCAAGGTAAAGGTAAGGTTAAGGTTAACCTTGACCTTGACCTTAAACTTAACTATAACTTAACCCTAACCTTGAACAAACCTTTAACCTTAACCTTAACCTTAACCAAACCCTTAACCTTAACCTTAACCTTAACCTTAACCTAACCTTAACCTGACTAAACCCTTAAGGTTAGGTTAAGGGTAAAGTTAAGGTTAAGGTTTAGGTTAAGATTAAACTTAGGTTAAGGTAAGGTTAAAGTTAAGGTTAAGGTCAAGGTTAGGTTAAGTTTAAGGTTAAATTTAAGGTTAAGGTTAATGTTAAGGGTAAGGTTAAGGTCAAGGTTAAGGTTACGTTAAGGGTAAAGTCAAGCTTAAGGTTATGTTAAGGGTTTGGTCAAGGTAAATGTTAGGTTAAACTTAAGGTCAAGGTTAAGGTTAAGGTTAGGGTTAGGTTATAGTTAAGTTCAAGGTTAGGTTAAGGTTAAGGTTAGGTAAAGGTTAGGGATAAGGGTTAAGGTTAAGATTTGGTTAAGGGTAAGGTCAAGGTGAGGTTAAGGTTAAGGGTTAGGTTAAGGTTAAGGTTAAGGTTAAGGTTACGTTAAGGGTAAAGTCAAGGTAAAGGTTCAGGTTAATAGTTTGGTAAAGGTTAGGGTTTGGTTATAGTTAAGGTCAAGGTAAGGTTAAGGTTAAGGTTAAGGTAAGGTTAATATTAAGGTTCAGGTTAAGGTTAAGGTTAATGTTATGTTAAGGGTAAAGTCAAGGTTAAGGTTAGGTTAAGGTTAAGATAAGGTTAAGGTTAAAGTTAAGTTTAGGGTTAGGTTAAGGTTAAGGTTAAGGTTGGGTTAAGGGTAAAGTTAAGGTTAGTGTTAGGTTAAGGTTAAGGTTAAGGTTATGGTTAGGGTAAGGTTAAGGTTAAGGTTAAGGTTACAGTTAGGTTAAGGTTAAAATTATGTTAAGGTTAAGGTTAAGGTTAAGGTTAATGTTAAGGGTAAAGTTAAGTTTAGGTTTAGGTTAAGGTTAAGGTTAGGTTAAGGGTAAAGTTAGGGTTAGGGTTAGGTTAAGGTTATGGTTAGGCTAAGGTTAAGGATAAGGTTTGGTTTTGGTCAAGGTTAGGGTTAGGTTAAGGTTAATGTTAAGGGTTTTGTCTAGGTTAAGGTTAAGGGTAATGTTATAGTTAGGTTAACGTTAAGGTTAAGGTTAGGTTAAGGTTAAGATTAACCTTGAACTTACAAAGGTTAGGGTTAGGTTATCGTTAAGGTCAAGGTTAGGTGAAGGTTAAGGTTAGGTTAAGGTTAAGGTGAGGTTAAGGATGAAGGTTAAGTTTAAGGTCAAGGTTAAGGTTAAGGTTTTTTTAACGTTAAGGTAAGGTTAAGGTTAAAGTTAAGGTTAATGTTATGGGAAGGTTAAGGTTAATGGGGTAAGGTTAAGGTTAAGGTTAAATGTAAGGTCAACGTTAACGTTAAGGTTATACTTATGGGAAGGTTAAGGTTAATGTTAGGTTAAGGTTACAGGTTAAGTCAAGGTTAAGGTTAAGGTTAAGTTAAGGTTACGGGTTTAGTCAAGGTTAAGGTTAAGGTTAGGTTAAGGTTAAGGTTAGGTAAATGTTCCGAGTAAAGTGAAGGTTAAGGTTAAGGTTAAGGTTAAGGTGAAGGTTAAGGTTATAGTTAAGTTAAGGTTAAGGTTAAGAATAATGTTAAGGTTTAGGTTATAGTTAAGGTTAAGGTTAGGTTAAGGGTAAGATAAGGTTAAGGTTAAGGTTAGGTTAAGGTTAAGGTCAAGGTTAAGTTTAAGGTTAAGGTCAAGGTTAAGGGTAAAGTTAAAGTAAGGTTTAGGTTTAGGTTATAGTTAAGGTTAAGGTTAGGTTAAGGGTAAAGTCAAGGTTAAGATTAAGGTGAAAGTTAAGGGTAAGGTTAAGGTTAAGGGTTGCGGGTTTAGTCAAGTTACGTTTAAGGTTAAGGTGAAGATTAAGGGTAAGGTTAAGGTTAAGGTTAAGGGTTTGGTTAGGTTAAGTTTAGGAGAAGGTTAAGGTTAAATTTAAGTTAAGAAAATTTTAAGGTTAAGGTAAGGTTAAGGTTAAGGTTAAGGGTTTAGTCAGGTTAAGGGTAAGATTAAGGGTTTTCTCAAGGTTAGGGTTAGGTTATGGTTAAGGTTAGGTTAAGGGTAAAGTTAAGGTTAAGGGTTTGGTCAAGGTTAGGGTTAGGTTATAGTTAAGGTTAGGGTTAAGGTTAAGGTTAGTGTAAAGGTTCAGGTTAAGGTTAAGGTTAAGGGTTTGGTCAAGGTTAAGGTTAAGGTTAAGGTTAGGGGGGTAAGGTTAATATTAATGGTTAAGGTTAAGTTTAAGGTTAGGGGAAGGTTAGGGTTAAGGATAAGGTTAAGGTTAAGGTTCAGGGTTTGGTTAAGGTTAGGGTTAAGTTATATTTAAGATTAAGATTAAGGTTAAGGTTACTAGTTTATTTAGTTTAAGGTTAAGGTTAAGAGTTTGGTCAAGGTTATGGTTAAGGGTTAAAGTTAAGGCTAACGTTAACAGTAAGGTCAAGGTTAAGGTTACGAGTCTTAACCTTAACCTTAAGCTTAAGCTTAACTTTAACTATAACCTAACCTAACCTTAACCATAACTATAGCCTAACCCTAATATTTACCAGAACCTTAACCTTAACCTTAAGCTTATCCTTAACCTTAACCTAACCTTAACCTTAGCCTTCCCATAAACATAACCTTAACCTTAACCTTAACCTTAGCCTTAACCTAACCTTAAACTTAACTATAAACTAACCATACCTTTACCCTAACCATAATATTAACTACAACCTAACTGTAACCTTAATCTTACCCTTAACCTAACTTTAACATTAACCTTGACCTTGACCTTGACCTTAACCTTAACCTTAACTTAAACTTAACCTTAACTTTAACTATAACCTAACATAACATTGACCTTAAATATAACCTAACCCTAACCTTGACCAAACCCTTAACCTTAAACTTAACCTTAACCTAAGATTATCCTTAACATTAACATTCACATAACCTTAACCTTCACCTTCACCTTAACCTTGAATTTACCATTAACATAACCTTAACCTTAACCTTGAATTTATTGTTAACCTAACCTTAACCCCTTAACCTTAACCTTAACCTTAACTATAACCTAACCCTAACCTTTACCAAACCCTTAACCTTAACCTTAAGCTTAACCTTAAGCTTAACCTAACCTTAACCTTAACCTTAACCTAACCTTAAACTTAACTTCAACCTAACCATACCTTTACCCTAACCATAACATTAACTATAACCTAACCATAACCTTAAGCTTACACTTAACCTAACCTTAACCTAACCTTGACGTTGACCTTAACCTTAACCTTAACCTTAACTTAACCTTAACCTTAACCTTAAATATAGCCTAACCTAACCTTGACCTTAAATATAACCTAACCCTAACCTTACCAAACCCTTAACCTTAACCTTAACATTAACCTTAACCTTAATAGTAACTTTCACATAACCATAACCTTAACCTTAACCTTAACCTTCACCTTGACCATAAACTTGACTTTACTTTTAACCTAACCTGAACCCCTTAACCTTAACCTTAACCTTCCCATAACCATAACCCTAACCTTGAATTTACCCTTAACCTAACCTTTAACTTAACCATAACCTAACCCTAACCTTGACCAAACCTTAACCTTAACCTTAACCTTAACCTTAACATTTCCCTAACCTTAACCCTAACCTTAACCTTAACCTTAACCTTCCCCTAACCATAACCTTAACCTTAACCTTCCCATAATCATAACTTTAACTTTAACGTTGACCTTACCCTTGAATTTATCTTAACCTTAAACCAAACTTAACTCTAACTTTACCCTTAACCTTACCTTAACCATAACCTTAACCTAGCCTTAAACTTAACCTTACCCTTAACCTTATTTAACCTTACCTTAACCATAACCATAACCTTAACCTTATCCTAACCTTAACCTTGACTTTACCCTTAACGTAACCTTAACCATAACTTTATCTTTACCCTTACCCTTAACCTTAACCTTAACCTTAGCGATAACGTTAACCTTAACCTTAACCTTATCTTAACTATAACCTTATCCTTCACCTTAACCTTAACCTTAACCTTGACTTTAACCTTAACCTTAACCTTAACTTAACCTTGACCTTAACCTTAAGCTTCACCTTAACCTTACCTCCTTAACCTTAACCTTAACCTTAACCTAAACCTTGACTTTACCTTAACCTAACCTTAACCCCTTAACATTAACCTTAACTTTAGCCTTAACCTTAACCTTAACCAAACCCTTAACATTAACCTTAACTTAATATTAACCTTAACCTTAACCTTAACCTAACCTTAACATTGACCTTAACTATAGCCTTCCCCTAACCTTAACCCTAACCTTAACCTTAACCTTAACTATAACCTAACCCTAACCTTGACCAAACCTTACCCTTAAGGTCAAGGTTAAGCTTAAGCTTAAGGTTAGGTAAAATTTAATCTTAACATTATGGTTAGGGTTAAGGTTAACCTTGACTTTACCCTTAACCAAACCTTAACCTTAACTATCACCTAACCATAACCTTGACCTTAACTTTACCCTTAACCTTGACCTTGACCTTGACCTTGACCTTAACCTAACCTTAACCTTAACCTTAACCTTAACCTTCACCTTCACCTTCACCTTAACCTTGACTTTACCCTTAACCTAACTTAAACCCCTTAACCTTAACCTTAACCTTCCCATAACCATAACCTTAACCTTGAATTTACCTTTAACCTAACCTTTAACTTAACCATAACCTAACCCTAACCTTGACCAAACCTTAACCTTAACCTTAACCTTAACATTCCCCTAACCTTAACCTTCCCCTAACCATAACCTTAACCTTAACCTTCCCATAACCATAACCCTAACCTTAACGTTGGCTTTACCCTTGAACTTATCTTAACCTTAACCTAGCCTTAACCTTAACTTTACCCTTAACCTTGCCTTAACCATAACCTTAATCTAACCTTAACCTTAACCTTACCCTTAACCTTATCTCAACCTTACCTTAACCATAACCTTAACTTTACCCTTAACGTAACCTTAACCATAACTTTATCTTGACCCTTAACCTTAAAGTTAACCTTAACATTAACCTTAACTTAACTATAACCTTATCCTTCACCTTAACCTTAACCTTAACCTTGACTTTACCCTTAACTTAACCTTAACCTTAACCTTACCCCCTTAACATTAACCTTAACCTTAACCTAAACCTTGACTTTACCTTAACCTAAACTTAACCCCTTAATCTTAACCTTAACCAAACCCTTAACATTAACCTTAACTTAACCTTAACCTTTACCTTAATCTTAACCTTAACCTAACCTTAACGTTGACCTTAACTATAGCCTTCCCCTAACCTTAACCCTAACCTTAAACTTAACTATAACCTAACCCTAACCTTGACCAAACCTTACCCTTAAGTTCAAGGTTAAGGTTAAGGTTAAGGTTAAGGTTAAGGCTATGGTTAGGGTTGAGGTTAAACTTGAATTTTCCCTTAACCTAACCTTAACCTTAACTATAACCTAACCCTAACCTTGACCTTAACTTTACCCTTAACCTTGACCTTAACCTTAACCTTGACCTTGACCTTAACCTAACCTTAACCTTAAACTTAACCTTAACCTTCCCAAACCCTTAACCTTAACCTTAACCTTAACCTAACCTTAATCTTAACCTTGACTAAACCCGTAACCTTAACCTTAACCTTAACCTTACCTTAACCTTATCTTAACATTAACCTTAACCTTAAATTTGGTTAGGTAAAGTCAAGGTTAAGGTTACGTTAAGGGTAAAGTCAAGGTTAAGGTCAGGGTTAGGTTATAGTTAAGGTCAAGGTTAAGGTTATGTTCAGGTTAAGGTCACATGTTTATTCAGGTTAAGGTTAAGGTTAAGGGTAAAGTCAAGGTTAAGGTTAGGTTAAGGTTAAGGTTGAGGTTAGGTTAAGGTTATTGTTAAGGTTAGGTTAAGGTTAAGGTTAGGTTAAGGGTAAAGATAAGATTATGGTTAGGGTTAAGGTTTTGGTAAGGTTAGGTAAAGGTTAAGGTTAAGGTTAAGATTAAGGTTAAGGTTAAGGGTTTGGTCAAGATTACAGTGAGGTTATAGTTAAGGTCAAGGTTAAGGTTATGTTATGGTTAAGGATAAGGTTAAGGTTATGGGAAGGTTAAGGTTAAGGTTAAGTTAAGGTTAATGTTAAGGTTTCGTCAAGGTTTAGGTTAGGTTATAGTTAAGGTCAAGGTTAATGTTAGGATAAGGTTAAGGTTACGGGTTTAGTCAGGTTAAGGTTAAGGTTAATGTTAAATTTAGGTTAAGGTTAAAGTCAAAGTTAAGGTTATAGTTATGGGAAAGTTAAGGATAGGTTAAGGTTAAGTCAAGGTTAGGGTTAGGTTACAATTAAGGTTGAAGTTAGGTTAAGGGTAAGATAAGGTTAATGTTAAGGTTAAGGTTATGGTTAGGTTAAGGTCAAGTTCATGGTTAATGTTAAGGTTAAGGTCAGGGTTAAGGGTAAATTTAAGGTCAAGGTTAGTGTTAGGTTAAGGTTAAGGTTTTGGTTAAGGTTAAGGTAAGGTTAGGTTAGGTTAAGGTTAAGGATAGGTTGAGGTTAAAGTTAAGGTTATGGTTAGTGTAAGGTTAGGCTAAGTTTAAGGTTATGGTTAGGGTAAGGTTAGGGTTAAGGTTAAGGTTAAGGTTAAGGGTTTAGTTAAGGTTAAGGTTAGGTTAAGGTTAAGGTTAATGTTAAGGGTTTGGTCAAGATTAGGGTTATGTTATAGTTAAGGTCAAGGTTAAGGATATGGTTAAGGTGAGGTTAAGATAAGGTTAAGGGTAAAGTTAAGGTTAAGGTTAGGTTAAGGTTATGGTTAAGGTAAGGTTAAGGGTAAATTTAAGGTTAAGCTTACGTTAGGTTAAGGTTAAGGTTAAGGTTAAGGTTAAGGTTAAAGTTACGTTATGTTAAGGGTCGTTTCTGTGACCAATAAGTAGTGTCATGCCTTGCAAATACCATCATTGCATCCCTTGCCATGAGGACAACATTTCTTCTGTTGATCATTTCCTGAGAAGACCACTAAAAACACCTGTTTTTGCCTTGGCGCTGGTAGCCCATTATGCCCTCTCGCCAATGGGGGAAAATTAACACTGAGCCCGCGCCAGCTGGCGCTCTGTCCCAGTTAAGCACCTGCACCAATCTGCTTATGGAATTATTTTTTTAAAAAGAGGCGAAATTTTGATTACAACAACTTTGTGGATGAGTCATAGGAAGTGGGTCGACTGAATAACCACGGCCTTCCTCCTTTGACCTCTTTTTTCCACCTTGTGGGGAAACCTCCCAAGGGATAAGGCCTCCCTTCCACTATTGTAGGGATCCCATCCTCCTCCTCTCCTCTATAAATATATTCATCTTCCATTGATGTGCTAGTTGAACATGTTAGGGTTAAACAAGCTGAATAACTGAAGGTTGAACTAGCTGAATAGCTAAAGGTTTGAACATGTTATAGCTGAACTTGTAGAAAGGAAAATATAGTCGGGAAACCTTTGAGAGCCAAGCTGAAGAGAGAGAGCTTTGTCCAGATCCCCAACAGGCTTTGTTGAAAAACACTCCACTGTCAGGTCTGCCGAAGGAAGATCATAGTGTCAGAGCATTTGGTTGTAATCTCCCTTTTTTCATTTAGAATATAAGCGACTTTGATTTTGGTTCCATTCATGTGTTCATTTCTTTTTGTAATTCAATGAATTATATTCTCTCTGACTGATATATAGTTACATGCTTTAGATTTTACGTTGTATGTCGTTGTTTCCTTGCATGTATACAGGTGTTTAGACGTGTTGAATGGAAGGATCGTGATCTATCAAGCGAGGGACGGGAAACACCATATTTTCTTCAACGACAACTGCGTGGGATTTGCGGTAGGATACTTATCACAATCTTTGTCTTTTGGTAACTAGGAACCAATGTCATTGCGTGACTTGATTTTTGCTAGACCCGATCTGGGCTAGTGGGATCGCCTCTGTCCGTAGAGGGGATTTACCTCTTCAACACTACCCTTAACATTAACCTTTACCTAACCTTAACCTTAACCTTAACCATAACCTTAACCTTAACCTTGACCTTAACTATAACCTTAACCTTAACCAAACCCTTAACATTAACCTTAACTTTAACCTTAACCTTAATCTTAACCTTAACCTAACCTTGACCTTGACGTTAACTATAACCTAACCCTTAACCTTAGCCTTAGCCTTAACCTAACCTTAACCTTGACTTTACCCTTAACCCTAACCTTAACCACAACCTTTACCTTAACATAACCTTAACCTTAACCTTTACCTTAACGTATACTTAACCTGACTAAACCCATAACCTTAACCTTGAATTTACCCCTAACCCTAACCTTAACCATAACCTTTACGTTAACGTAACCTTAACCTCACCCTTACCTTAACCTTACCCTTAACCTTAACCTTTACCTTAACCTCGACTTTACTGTTAACCTAACCTTAACCTTAACCTTAACCTTAACATTATCTTGACATTAACCTAACCTTAACCTAACTATAACCTTACCTTAACCTAACTTAACCTTAACATTGACATTTTTAAAGTTAAGGTTAGGATAAGGTTAAGGTTAGGTTAAGGTTAAAGTTAAGGTCAAGGTTAATCCTAAAGTTAAGGTCAAGGTTAGGTTAGGTTATAGTTAAGGTTAAGGTTAGTTTAAGGGTAAAGTCAAGGTTAAGTAAAGGTTACAGTTAAGGTCAAGTTTATGGTTAACCTTAACCTTGACCTTAACTATAACCTTAACCTTAACCAAACCCTTGACATTAACCTTAACTTAACCTTAACCTAACCTTAACCTTGACTTTAATTATAACCTAACACTAACCTTGACCAAACCCTTAACCTTAACCTTAACCTTAACCTTGACTTTACCCTTAACCCTAACCTTAACCATAACCTCTACCTTAACGTAACCTTAACCTTAACCTTTAACTTAACGTAACCTTAACTTGACAAAACCCGTAACTGGAACCTTAACGTAACCTTAACCTTGAATTTACCCTTAAACCTAACCTTCAAAATAGCCTTTACCTTAACGTAACCTTACCCTTACCCTTTCCTTAACCTTACCCTTAACCTTAAACTTTACCTTAACCTCGACTTTACCCTTAACCTAACCTTAACCTTACCTTAACCTAAATTAACCTTAACATTGACATTGAACTTAACCTAAATTTACCCTAAACTTAAGTGTTTAGTCAAGTTAAGGTTAAAGTTAGGTTAAGGGTAAAGTCAAGGTTAAGGTAAAGTTAAGGTTAAGGTTAGGTTAAGGTTAACATTAGGTTAAGGGTAAAATCAAGGTTAAGGTTAAGGTTAAGGTTACAGTTAGATTAAGGGTAAAGTTAAGGTTAAGGTTATGGTTATGGTTAAGGTTAAGGTTACAGTTAGATTAAGGGTAAATTTAAGGTTTTCGTTAAAGTTAAGGTTAGGTTAAATGCAAGATAAAATTAAGGTTAAGGTTAAGGTTAGGTTAAGGTCAAGTTCAAGGTTAAGGTTAAGGTTAAGTTCAAGGTTAAGGGCAAAGTTAAGGTCAATTTTAGGGTTAGGTTATAGTTAAGGTTAAGGTTGGGTTAATGGTAAAGTCAAGGTTAAGGTTAAGGTGAAGGTTAAAGGTAAGGTAAAGGTTTAGGGTTACGGGTTTAGTTAGGTTAAGGTTAAGGTGAAGGTTAAGGGTAAGGCTAAGGTTAAGGTTAAGGTCAAGGTCAAGGTTTAGGTTAAGTTAGGTTAAGGGTGTTAACACTTGAAAATCATACAACAGAAGATGACATCAATTAATGTCGAGCCCAAGGCTTTACAGGATAGGAATACTTTATGGAATCAAGAAGTATTTAAAATCTCTAAGGTTTTGAGAAAATCAGATTTGAACTAGTCATAAGGTTAAGATTAAGGGTTTGGTCAAGGTTAGGGTTAGGTTATTTTTAAAGTTAAGGTTAAGGTTAGGTTAAGGTTATGGTTATTATTAAGGTTAGGTTAAGTTTAGGTTAAGCTTAAGGTTAAGGTTAAGGTTAGGTTATGGTCAAGGTCAAGGTTAAGGTTAAAGTTAAGGCTAAATTTAAGGTCAAGGTTAGGGTTAGGTTATAGTTAAGGTTAAGGTTAGGTTAAGGGTAAAGTCAAGGTTAAGTAAAGGTTAAGGTTAAGATAAGGTTAAGCGTATGGGTTTAGTAAGGTTAAAGTTAAGGTTAAGGTTACATTAAGGGTAAAGTCAAGGTTAAGGTTAGGTTAAGGGTAAGGTTAAGGTTAGGTTAAGGTTAATGTTAAGGATTTGGGAAGGTTAAGGTTAAGGTTAAGGTTAAAATAAGGTTAATGGTAAGGTTAAGGTTAAGGTAATGTTAAGATAAGGTTAAGGGTAAGGTTAAGGTTAAGGTTAGATTAAGGTTATGGTTAAGGTAAAGTTAATGTTAAGGTTAAGATTAGGTTAAGGGTAAAGTTAAATTTAAGGTTATGGTTATGGTTATTGGAAAGTTAAGGTTAAGGTTAAGTCTAAGGTTAAGGTTATGGTTATGGGAATTTTAAGGTTAAGGTTAAGGTTACTTTGAGGTTAAAGTTAAGGTTAAACATAGGTTATGGTTAAGGTTAATATGAATGTTATGGGAAGGTTAAGGTTAAGGTTAGGTTAGGCTAAGGTTAAGGTTTGGTTAAGGGTTTTTTCAAGGTCAAGGTTAAGGTTAGGTTAAGGGTAAGGTAAAGGTTATGGGTAAAATTAATGTTAAGGTTAGGGTAAGGTTAAGGATAAGGTTAGGCTAAGGTTAAGGTTAAGGTTAAGGTTAGGGGAAGGTTAAGGTTAAGGTTAAGGTTAACATTAAGTTAAGGTTAATGTTAAGGGTTTGGTTAAGGTTGAGGTGAAGTGTAAAGTCAGGGTTAACTATAACCTTAACCCTAACCCTAACCTAACCATAACCTTAACTGTAACCTAAACGTAACCCTAACCTTAACCAAACCCTTAACCTTAACCTAACTATACGCAAACCTTAACCTTAACCTTCAATTTACCCTTAACATAATCTTAACCTTAACCTTAACTTTACCCTTAACCTTAACCTTAACCTTAAGTTTAACCTTAACCTTACCCTTACCCTTAATGTTAACCTTATCCTTAACATTCCCATAACCATAACCTTAACCTTATCTTTACCCTTAACCTAACCTTAACCTTAACCTTAACCTAACTTTAACATGACTAAACCCTTAACCTTAACTATAACATAACCCTAACCTTAACCTAACCATAACATTAACTATAACCTAACCCTAACCTTAAACTTACCCTTAACCTTGAACTTGAGCTTAACCTTAACCTTAATCTTAACATTAACCTTAACCTTATCTTACCCTTAACCTAACCTTGACCTTAACCTTAACTTTATCTTAACCTTAACTTAACCTAATCTTAACCTTCATCCTAACCTTAACCCTAACCTTAACCTTAACCTTAACTTTACCCTTAACCTAACCTTAAAGTTAACTTAACCTAACCTTAACGTTAACCTTAGCCAAACCCTTGACCTTGACTTTCACCTCAACCATAACATTAAACTTAACCTGACTAAACCTGTAACCTTAACCTTGACCTTTACTATAACATAACCCTAACCTAAACCTTGAATTTAACCTTAACGTAACCTAAACCTTAACCTAATGTTAACCTTACCCTAACCTTAACCCTACCCTTACCCTTAACCTTAACCTAACCTTAACCTTAAGCTTAACGTAACCTTAACCTTAAATTTACCCTAACCTTGACCTTAACTATAACCTAACCCTAACCTTGACCAAACCTTAACCTAACCCTAACATTAACCTTAACCTAACCCTAACCTTGACCAAATCTTAACCTAACCTTAACCTTAAAATTAACCTTTACCTAACCTTCACCTTAACATAACCTTAACCTTAACCTTAACCTTCCCATAACCATAACCTTAACCTTAACCGTGACCTTACCCTTACCCTTAACTATAACATTAACCTTACCATTAACCTTATCTTTACCTTACCCTAACCCTAACCTTAACCTTACCCTTAACATTAACATAACCGTAATCTTAAATTTACCCTTAACCTTGACTTTAACATTAACCTTCCCCTAACTTTAACCCTAACCTTAACCTTAACCTTCCCCTATCCTTAACCCTAACCTTAACCTTAACCTTAACTATAACCTAACCCTAACCTTGAGCAAACCTTAACCTTAAGGTTAAGGGTTAAGGTTAATGTTAAGGTTAAGGTTAAGTTTAGGTTGTAATGAAGGTTAAGGGTAAGCTCAAAGTTAAGGGTAAAGTTAAGGTTAAGGTTACGGGTAAGGATAAGGTCAAGGTTAAGGTTAAGGTTAGCTTTAAGGTCAAGGTTAAGGTTAAGGTTATGGTTAAGGGTAAGTTTAAGGTTAGGTAAGGGTTAATGTTAAGGGTAGGTTATAGTGAAGGTCAAGGTTAAGACCCGCAACCTTAAAACTTAACCTTAACCTTGACCTTAAACTTAATATTAACCTTAACCTTCACCCTTAATTTTAACCTAACCCTAACCTTGACCAAACCCTTAACCTTAACCTTAACCTTACTAAACCGTTAACCTTGACTTAACTTTAACCCTAACCTTAACTTTAATCTAACTGTAACCATAACCTTAACCTAACCTTGACCTAACCTTAACCTTAACCTGACTAAACGGTTAACCTTAACCTTACCTTAACCCAACTTAACCTTGACCTAACCATAACCTTAACCTTACCTTAACCTAACCTAACCTAACCGTAACCTTAACCTTAACCATAACCTTAACCTTAACCTTAACGTAACCCTAACCTTGACCTAACCGTAACCTTAACCTTACCTTAACCTAACTTAACCTTGACCTAGCCATAACCTTAACCTTATCTTAACCTAACTTAACCTTAACCTTGACCTTGACCTTAACCTTATCTTACCCTTAACCTTACCCTTAACCTAACCTTAACCTTAACTATAACCTAACCCTTACCTTGACCAAACCCTTAAACTTAACCTTAACCATAAACTTAACCTTAACGTTAACTATAACCTAACCTTAACTTTACCCTTAACCTTACCTTAACCATAACATTAACCTAACCTTAACCTTAACCTTACCCTTAACCTTATCTTAACCTTACCTTAACCAGAACCTTAGGTTAAGGGAAAATTTAAGGTTAAGGTTAAGGGTTAGGTTATAGTTAAGGTTAAGGTTAGGGTTAAGGTTAGGGTTAAGGTTACGGGTCTTAACCCTAACCTTCACTATAACCTAACCTTAACCTTGACCTTAACTATAACCCAACCATAAACTTGGACAAATCCTTAACCTTAACCTTAACTTTACGCTTAACCTAATCTTAACCTTAACCTAACCCTAACCTTGACCAAACCCTTAACATTAACCTTAACCTTAACCTTAAACTTAACCATAACCTTGAATTTACCCTTAACCTAACCTTAACATTAACTATTAACCTAATCTTAACCTTAACCTTAACTTTAACTTTACCCTTACCCTAACCTTAACCTTAACGTTACCCTTAACCTTAACGTAACCCTAACCTTGACCAAACCCTTAGGTTATGGTTAGGGTTAGGTTATAGTTAAGGTTAAGGTTAGGTTAAGGTTAAGGTCAAGGTTAATGTTATGGGAATGTTATAATGTTAAGGTTAAGGTGAATGTTTGGTTAAGGTTAATGGTTTGGTCAAGGTTAGGGTTAGGTTGTAGTTAAGGTTAAGGTTAGGTTAAGGGTAAGATAAGGTTAAGGTTAAGGTTAAGGTTACGGTTAGTTTAAGGGTAAAGTCAAGGTTATGGTTAAGGTTAAGGTTAAGGTTAGGTTAAGGGTAAGGTTAAGGTTAATGTTAAGGTTAAGGTCAAAGTCAACATTAAGGTTAGGTTAAGGTTAAGGTTAATGTTAGGGTAAGGTTAAAAGTTAAGGTTAAGTTTAAGGTTAAGGTTAAGGTTAGGGTTAACATTAACCTTATCTTAACCTTAACCTAATCTTAACCTTAACTTTACCCTTAACCTAACCTTAACCTTAACTATAACATAACCCTAACCTTGACCAAACCCTTAACGTTAACCTTACCCTTAACCTTAACATTAACCTTAACCTTAACCTTACCCTAAACTTACCCTAACCTTAACCTTAACTTTACCCTTAACCTAACCTTAACCTTAACCATACCCTTAACCTTAAACTTAACCTTAATTTTAACCTTAACCTTTGCATAACCTTAACCTTAACCTTAGCCATAACCTAACCCTAACCTTAACCGTAACCTAACCTTAACCTTAACCTGATTAAACCTCTAAACTTAAACTTACCCTTAACCTAATTTTAACCTTAAACTTAACCTTAATTTTAACCTTAACCTTTCCATAACCTTAACCTTAACCTTAGCCATAACCTAACCGTAACCTAACCTTAACCTAACCTTAACCTTAACCTGATTAAACCTCTAAACTTAAACTTACCCTTAACCTAATCTTAACCTTAACCTAACCTTAACCTTGAGTTTACCCTTAACCCTAACCTTGACCAAACCCTTAACCTTAACCTGACCAAAAACTTAAGGTTACAAGTTTATTCAAGTTAAGATTAAGGGTAAAGTTAAGGTTAAGGTTAAGGGTTTGGTTAAGGTTAGGGGTAGGTTATAGTTAAGGTCAAGGTAAGTTTAAGGTTAAGGTTACGGGTTTAGTGAGGTTAATTTTATAGTTAAGGTCAAGGTTAATGTTAGGTTATGTTAAGGGTAAAGTCAATGTTAAACTTAGGTTAAGGTTAAGGATAATGTTAAGGTTAAGGTTAAGGTTAAGGTTAGGTTAAGTGTAAAGTTAAGGTTAGGGTTACATTAAGGTTAAGGTTAAGGTTAGGTTAAGGGTAAAGTTAAGGTTAGGGTTAGGTTAAGGTTAAGGTTGAGGTTATGGTTAGGCTAAGGTTAAGGTTAAGGTTAAGGTTAGGTTAAGGTTAAGGTTAAGGTTAATGTTAGGTTAAGGTTAAATTTAAGGTTAATGTTAAGGGTTTGGTCAAGGAGGTCACGGTTAAGGTTAAGGTTAAGGTTAGGGTTAAGGTTACAATTAGGTTAAGGTTAAGATAGGATAAGGTTAAGGTTAAGGTTAGGTTATGCTTAAGTTTAAGGTTAACGTTAGTGTTAAGGTTAAGGTTAGGGTTAGGTAAAGGTTAAGATAAGGATAACGTTAAGGTTAAGGTTAGGAGTAAGGTTATGGGAAGGTTAAGGTTAAGGTTATGGTTAGGGTAAGGTTAGTGTTAGGTTATAGTTAAGGTTAAGGTTAAGGTTACGACTATGGGAAGGTTAAGGTTAAGGTTAAGTGTGAAGGTTAAGGGTAATGTTAGGTTGAGGTTAAGTTAGGTTAATGGTTTGGTCAAGGTTAAGGTTAAGATAAGGTTAAGGGTAAGGTTAAGGTTAGGGTTAGGTTATAGTTAAGGTTATGGTTAGGGTAAGGTTAGAGTTAGGTTATAGTTAAGGTTAAGGTTAAGGTTAAGGTCAAGGTTAAGGATAAGTTAGTTTATGGTAATTTTAAGGTTAGGTTAAGGTTAAGGTTAAGGTTAGGTTAAGGGTAAAGTCAAGGTTAAGGTTAGGTTAAGGTTAATATAAGGTTAAGGTTAAGGTTATGGTTAAGGTTAAGGTTAAGATTAGGGTAAGGTTAAGGTTAAGATTATGGTTAAGGTTAAGGGTTAAGGTGAAGGTTAAGGTTAAGGTTAAGGTAAGGTTAAGGTTAACCTTGACCTTGACCTTAACCTTAACTATAACCTAACGCTAACCTTGACCAAACCCTTAACCTTAACCTTAACCTTAACCTAACGTTTACCAAACCCTTAACCTTAACCTAACCTTAACCAAACCCTTAAAATTAACCTTAACCTTAAACTGAACCTTATCCTAACCTTGACCTTAACCTTACCCTTAACCTTACCTTAACCATAACCTTAACTTTACCCTTAACCTTAACCTTAACCTTAAATATAACCTAACCTTAACCTTAACCCTAACCTAACCCTAACCTTGACCAAACCTTTAACCTTAACCTTAACCTTACCCTTAACCTTAACCTGGCTAAACCCGTAACCTTAACCTTAACATAATCTTAACCTTAACCTGACCTTAACCTTAACCTTAACCTTCCCCTAACCATAACCTTAACCTTAACCTTCCCATAACCATAAAATTAACCTTAATGTTGAACTTACACTTAACCTTAACCTTAACCTTACCCCCTTAGCCTTAACCTTAACCTTAACCTCAACCTTCCCATAACATTAACCTTAACCTTAACCTTATCTTAACCTTAACCTTAACCTTAACCTAACCTTAACCTTAACCTTGACCTTACCCTTAACCTTCACCCTTAACCTTACCTTAACCTTAACCTAACCTTAACCTTTACCTAACCTTAACCTTAACCTAACGTTGACCTTAACTATAGCCTAACTCTAACCCTGAACTTGAACTTAACCTTAACCTTAATCTTAACCTTAAACTTAAGCTTAAACTTAGCCTCACTAAACCTGTATGCTTAACCTTGACCTTAACCTAATCTTAACCCCTTGACCAAACCTTAACCTTAACTTAACCTTAGCCTTAACCTTAACCTTCTCGTAACCTTAACCTTAACGTTAACCATAACCTAACCTTAACCTTGAACTTAACTATAATCTAACCCTAAACATGACCAAACCCTTAACCTTGACTTTAACCTTAACCGTAACCTTAACCTTAACTTTAACCTGACTAAACCTGTAACCTTAACCTTAACCTAACCTTAACGTTGACCTTAACTATAACGTAACCCTAACCCTGACCAAACATTTAACATTAACCTTAACCTTAACCTTGTTCTTAATCTTAACATTAACCTTAACCTCGTGAGTTAAAGTAGCCCTCTTGAAGCACTACTAAGCAATTGGTAATCATGGTAAAACTTGTTTTAATCAATGAAAAACTAGGAAAACCCTAGGATTCTCATAAAACTTTATCAAACCTTGAAGGATTAGCTATCTTAGCCATAAGAGTAGACTGCCTTTGTCTCATAACAGTAGCTAAGTTTTGAAATAGATTTGGGACACTCTTAGAACCCATAACCACTGAAAAATAACTCAGAAAACCCAAAAATATTTCAGATTGGTATTCAATAAAGATGGTGGTTGACCATAAAACCTTTTACCTCCAAAAGAGCTAAAAAATTCCACTTGGTGACTCCACAATCCTAAACAGACCTTAAGACTCCATTGGGAAGAACAATTATCATCTTAACATCATTTACACTCAGTAAGAGGATTTTAGGATTAAAATTTTCTTGTTTAAAAATATTAGTTAACCTCTTAAAGACTGTCATATTTGGTTGAAATTTTCTTGTTTAGTTGGGTCTGAAAAATACAGCATAGTGGCACCTAGAAAGATCCATACTAGAGCCCATCCTGATCCTAATCCACTTGAGATAGTTGATAACCCTGAAGGTATCCTTAGGAAGTCTCCTAAGATAAAATTTTCAACTGTTTTTAGATCACCCTTGAGAGCTAATTCAGTTTCTGAAAATCTTGAAGCTCTACAACAATCACAAGTAGACTTAAGAAATCCATTTAGAACTAGGTCACTTAATGATTTAGATCATATATATTCAGAGTCTTCCCTTTCAGCCCCAGATCAAAGTGAACATCCTGGTAGTAGAGAAACAACACCACCTGATTTACATTTCCTTTCCAATTTAGGTGTCTCTCATCCAAGATCAGCTCAGCAATCTATTCCTAGTCCATCCACATTTGCTCATCCTACATCCACTGTCCAAACCACTCCACTCCAGCCCACTTTCCCTATTTTAATCCACCTCTTGTAAATCCACCTCCACCACATATCATGGCAGCATGGTATGCTCCCTTAGTCCTTCCTGTGCCTTTAGTCAATATTACACAGGACTATTAGTCCAAAATACCATTATATGATGCTAGTAATGCTACTACTGCATCGCAACATGTGGATAAGATGAATGACTACTTTGACATAAATGAAATTGATGATGAATTTGTCAAACTTAGACTATTTGCTCAGAGTTTGGGGGGAGAAGTAAGAAGATGGTTTAAAGTCTTAATCCCCCACAGTATAAATGATCTCCAAACCTTCCATCAAACATTCCTAAACAAATGGGAAGTCAAGAAAAACCCTCTTCAAATACTTTCTGATTACAAGAACCTCCACAGGAACACAGGGGAAAGTGTACAAGCTTACTGCACTAGATTTAATAGTGTGTATAATGTCCTTCCCCCGGATCTAAATCCTCCACAAGGCTCAACGTTAAACAAGTTTCCTGAAGGGTTTGACCCTGAGATGGCTTATCAGCTGAGAGAAAGAGATCCTTTAACCCTTGAAGATATGCAAGAAGGAGCTCTTGCTGTGGAAGTCAACTTGATGGAGAAAATAGCAAGAATGAAAAATGAGAAGAGATTGTCCTTTAGAGAGGAATCCACACCTTCCACTTCCAGCTCAAAGATGGAAAGAATGATGGAGGAGATGATGAAGAAAGTGAGCATCCTTGAGAGAGCACAAGCAAGTCAAAATCAAACAGCTCCTCAAAACAGAAATCAGAACCAAAATCAGAATTTCAGAAGGAACCAGCCTCAAAACAGACAAAGGGAAGATGATCAACAGATCACTCCTCCTTTTCATCAAAACTATGTTAGTGAGGTTGAAGAACCAGATGAAAAAATAGAGGAAGATGATATCAACATGCTGGGAGTAGACAATGATGACTTTGAGGTTCATTATGATAGAAAACAAGGTCTATACACACCTTATGATGAAAAAAGAGATGAGGATGAAAGTTATTATCAAGATATGGAGAATTTCATCATAGAATATCAAAAAGAGTATGACCTTCGAAGAAAAACAAATAAAGAAACTTCCAAAACCAAAACCTCTGAAAAATATTCACAAAACAACACTGCAAGTAAACCCAAAATTGTAAAACTGAAAGACAAAATAGTGGCTGTAAATTCTAATAAAGGTAAAGAGAAAGGCACTCAAAACAATCAAAAAAAGAGTGCAGACCTTAGTAGTACCAATACCTCAATTGGTACTCCTGTGAAAACAATTTTTTCAAATGTAAATAGAACAAATCAACAAAAAGATTTTGCTGACAGAGTGGCAGTTAATAAAGCTGAAACAAGCACTTCAAAGAATCAAACTCCATTCAACCTGGAGCAGGAAATTTCCAGAATTAAAATCTCTATTCCCCTTACTGAGTTAGCTGTCCAAAATTTATATAGAACTCAAATTTTGAAGGCTTTAAACATAGAAGAGAGTAATGACACAGTCAATCTTAATGATGACCAGCCAGAGCTCATATTTGGTCCTAAGATTGAAGGTAGATATCAATAGGGAACTGTTCCTCATTTTTATGTAAGTTTAAATGTTCATGACAAAAATTTTCACAACGCTATGCACGATTTTGGGGCTTCTCACAATTTAATGCCCAAAGCTGTAATGGAGAGCCTGGGTCTAGAAATCACCAGACCTTATAAAGGCCTTTACTCTTTTGACTCAAGCAGAGTAAAATGTTTAGGATTAATCACAGACCTATGCGTTAACTTAGCACAGATTCCGGCCAAATGCTTAGTCATAGATATTATTGTGGCTGATGTGCCCCCAAAGTATGGAATTTTGTTATCATGATCTTGGGGGGCTAAGTTATAAGGAACTATGCAGATGGACATGACCTATGTGACCATACCTGTTTTCAATCAGACGAGAAGACTTTACAGGGAGTCCCATATGCAGTACATGGTAACTAGCCAAGACAGACTGCAAAACTCTCCTTTGTATTCTGTAAATACAGGCCTTGATTCTTTTATCCTATTTAACAATGAAACATTCACTGAACAGGTGACTTTAACAGAACTGATGGCCGATAGAGAAGAGGAGGGGAACAACACAGAACTGTTAAAACATTTTGCTTAACCTTTAAATCACAGCAAACCAAACACGGGTCTTGAGCTACAAATCGTGCATCCATTGCTTTTAAACCTTGATAATCAAGAAAGTAACCCTCAACGCAGTGAAAAACCTAAGGCATTAAAACAAATACAACAGAGTGTTGATATCCAAGAAAAATCTGAAAGCACGTTAGTTGAAGAGGACAGTAACCAGGATGAACCTGAAACTAGTCCTCTATGGAGTATGGATTTTGACGGGTCCTGCACTAGAAGCAATGTTGGTGCAGGGGTCTGGATACGCAACACGGAAAATAACCACATAGAAATCCTTTCCTGTAGATTAAATTTCCAGTGTTCGAATAACATAGCGAAATATGAATCCCTACTTTTAGCCTTACATTTGTTGAAAAAGTTAGAAGCCAAAAGAATTAAAGTACATGGGGATTCAGAATTAATCATTACGTAGGTCAATGGGGAGTACAATGCTAATCACCCTAGACTTAGGGCCTATTGAAATGATGTCTGGATCTATTAAAATTTTTTGAGGAATCCCAATTGATTTTTGTCCCGAGAAGAAAAAATATCATGGCCCACAGTTTGGCCTTTGTAGCTAGAACATGCTTAACGCCATATGAAACCAAAGAATGCACAACTCAGATTAAATTTTGACCAGCCATTCCTGATAATGAAAAATATTGGCAAGTGTTTGACGGAGACAAACAAATAGAAGACTTAATGCAATTCAAAAATTAATTTGAACTACAAAGTTCGGATTCAGATTATGAAACAGACTGCAATAGTGAAGAAAATTTTCTTAGTGAAGAGGAACAGTGTCCTGAGGTTGCCAATATAAATCTACTATATAGAAAATGTGATAACACAGCAGAGATGATTTCAGAGTTAAAAACAGAGGACTTTGAAACCCTGCAGTCTAAAGATCAGGGTTTGCCAAAAGGTTTGGCCCCTTTAGAAGAGATGTTTGATTTTAACGATGTGGCCAAGAAGCCAAAACTGGAACCTGTAGAGACTGAAGTTGAAGAGTGCAATATAGGCAGTGAACTAAAACCAATGATTATCAAACTATCTAAGACTTTACCAGCTCACAATAAATTCAAATACATAGATCTGCTTAGAGAATTTTCTGATGTTTTTGCATGGAGTTACGAAGATCTGAAATCCTATGACACTGAAATAATTCAGCACAAAATCCCTCTCAAGGAAAACCAAAAGCCATTTAAATAGAAGTTGCGCAGAATAAACCTTGTTCAGTTACCTTTGGTTGAGAAGGAGATCAAGAAAATGTACGAAGCTGGTATTGTTGTCCCTATTAGATATTATGAGTGGGTGTCTAATCTGGTGTTAGTCAGGAAGAAAACAGGATATATTAGGCTTTGTATAGACTTTAGAGACTTAAACAAAGCTTCACTCAAGGACAACTACCATTTACCCAAGATGGACCATATTTTACAAATGGTAGTTGGTTAAAAAAGAATTTCTTTGCTAGATGGCTTTTCAGGGTACAATAAGATTTTAGTCCACCCTGATGATCAATTAAAGACAACGTTTACTACACCTTGGGGCACTTTCATGTATGTGAAAATGCCCTTTGGTCTAATGAATGCTGGTGTAACTTTTCAGAGAGCCATGGACATAGCATTCTCGGAACAATTAGGCTACTTCATCATTATATACCTTGATGATGTCACTATTTTTTCAAAGATAGATGAAGAGCACTTAGAACATTTGAGAAATTTTTTTGAGAAATGCAGAAAGTTTGGAATATCTTTAAACCCTAAGAAAACACTATTTGGTCTCCAAGAAGGTAAACTTCTTGGGCACATTATTTCAGAAGAGGGTTTTAATATAGATTCGAAGAGGATTGAGGCCATATTTCAAATCTCTCATCCTCGAAATATCAAGGAACTCCAATCTCTCATTGGAAAGATTATTTTCTTGAGAAGGTTCATACCCAACTTGGCTGAGCTCCTTAGAAACATTACAAACATGCTGAAAAAGGAGCAAGGGGTAAAATGGAACTTGGAAGCAAAGAATTCCTTTGAGTTGGTGAAACAAGCGTTAACCAAAACACCAGTCCTAATAAGTCCTAATTTTTCAAAGGATTTATATATTTTTTCATTTGCATCAAAACATACAATAGCTATTGTCCTTTTACAGAAAAATCCACAAGGACAAGAGCATACTATTGCATTCTTTAGAAAGGCTTTGAGGGATGCCCCTTTGAAGTATAACATTATGGAAAAGCAAGCCTTTACTTTGGTTAAGGCTTTAAAAGAATTCAGAGTATACATCTTGCATTCACACATCATTGCCTTTGTCCCAAATTCAGTTTTCAAAGACATTATAACACAAGACCCAGATGGTAAGAGAGGTAAGTGGATACCTGTTATTCTTGAATATGATTTAGAGATCAAGCCCACTAAACTCATCAAAGGCCAAGGTCTAGCTAGATTAATGGTTGAATCCAATTTTGAAGTTCTTGATATTAATATGATTGATGCTTTATATGAACAAGAGGAAATCTCAACTCCCATTTTTGAAGATCATTTTATGAATTCCTCTTGGTATGCTGATATTTTATTTGTTTTGCTTAATTTGAATACACCTCCCATTTTATCAAAAACGAAGGCAAGGTTTTTGAAGTTAAAAGTTGTAAACTACTTCCTTATAGATAAATGTCTTTATTGGAAAAATGCAAGTGGGATATTGCTTAAATTTTTGCCTGAGTATGATGTAGAGAAGGTTAAGCATGAGTTCCATCAAGAAGAATGTGGAGGCCACCTCTACTAGAAGACAACAGCCAACAAAATCCTAAGGGCTGGTTACTATTGGCCCACTCTCTTTCTTTATGTACATAAGATGATAATTGTCTGTCATAAATGCCAAATTTTTGAAGGCAAAAGGAAGCTGCTACCCTTACCTCTGCATCCAATCACTGTTGAAGCTCCATTCAACAGTGGGGACTTGACTTCATAGGAGAAATCCATCCACCATCCTCTGCCCAGCATAGATGGATTCTCACTGCCACAGAATACTTCACCAAATGGATAGAAGACATCCCTTCTAGACAAGCCAATGACTTACTTATCATAAAATTCATGGATACTAATATCCTCTCTAGATTTGGCTGTCCTAGAAAGATCATCATTGATAATGCAACTACATTTGGATCAAATAAGATGGTTTAACTCTGTCACAAATATCAGATAACATTGGGTCATTCCACGGACTATTACCCTCAAGGTAATGGACTAGCAAAATCCTCAAACAAGAGTTTGGTGAACATAATCAAGAAGCTGTCGGAGGACAACAGGAAGTCTTGGCACACAAAGCTAGTGCATGCACTATGGGCTGACAGATTGACATTGAAGAAATCTATTGGGATGTCACCCTACCAGCTTGTGTATGGCACTGATGCAATTTTTCCAACCAGCCTTGGTGTGCCAGTTATGAATTTGATTCAAGAGGTTCAGTCTGAAGACAATGACATGATCAGAAGGATAAATCAGACCATACACCTTCAACAAACCAGAGAGGATGTTTATAACAAAGAATTGCAAAAGCAAGACAACATTAAAAAGATTTTTGACATAAGAACAAAGGCCAACAATTTCAGTGTTGGGGACAAAGTTTTAAAGTGGGACTCAAGGAGAGAAGACAAGGGCAAGCATGGGAAATTTGACAACCTATGGCTTGGCCCTTATCTCATTCATTCTGCTGCTGGTAACAATGGCTTTTTCTTGTAGGATTTGAATGGAGCTGAACTATTTGGGGGTCTTGTCAATGGCAGGATGCTTAAACATTACTTCTCTTGATCCTATCATGTTCTGAAAGCCTTTTTTTATTTTTTTTCTCATTATAAATATTTCATCCATAATTTCATTCAAAGTTAGAAAAATCAAAAATACAAAAATAGTGAAAGAAATAAAATAGGGCAGATTGTAAAAAAAATAAAGGTACAACCCCATACCAAAAAAGAGAAACAAATTCTGAAAGTGTGCAAGCTCAAATGCCACTCCTGAAAAAACACACTCCTAGTTATCCATATAGCCTAATCTTGGCTAATTAGCTTTAAATTGACTGTTGATAGGTTAGTGAATTCGATTTTCGAAACAGCTTAATCTTGGCTTATCAGTTAGGTAGATTAGGATAGAAATTAAAGGTTCAAATAAGCTTAAAATATAAACCTAAGATTCCAAATAAAATTGACTCTAATATGTTTAAATCATGAGTAAAAAACAGAGGTAAAATTGGTTCTAATCAGCTCAAAATCCAAACCAGAGAACAAGCAAAAACAGCTCGAATAAACTCAAAAAATAGAGCTGAAGAAAAGTGAAGGTCGTGCTTTGAACTTTCAGATCTTAAGCCTTCCATTTTAATTTAATTTTTTGTAAAATAATATCTATGTGTAGTTTTATGCCATAGATCAACAACAATTTAGACTGTTAAATCTTGACTTCTATGCTTTTAAATTTCTGTTTTAGAAATTAGAGAATAAAAATCTGTTAGACTGTTTAATCCTAACAGATTAGTAGATTAGGTAGAGAAGCATATGAACTCAACTGTTTAATCTAAGTTCATGGAGAAATAAGGAGTAGAATTACATTATATTTTTTCCTTTCAAAAGAATAAAATGTTGTAAGAGAGTTTGCCAATCCAAGTGCATTCTAAAGAAGAAAAAATGTTAGATTAGTAGGATTGGGTAGGTAGAAAGCTTGTTGATGAAGATCCATTATTTTTCATGGCTGCTAACATGTTTCAGAGCAAAAGAAGATCATCCAATTAAAAAAATTTGCAGTCCAATGGATGAGGCACTGATCAGCCTCCCAGAGAAAGCAAGTCTGAAGTTCTTGATGCCTTCAAGAAGGCACCATCCCCAAGTGGAGCCACTGTTAGCCACCTATAAAATTTGTTATATCAAAAGGTGGCTAAATCATTTTTTGAGCCTTCAAGAAACAATTTTTATTGCTAAAAATGTTATCTCTTGAAGACTCATGAAGACATCATGCCCCTTGATTCAATCTTCACTGCTGTTTTTCTTTCAGAATGTTGAAATCTGCTATTTTCATAGAGAAAAGTCTGCTGCAAAAAACCCATTTTTCCCTCCTCTACTCAAAAATAACCTTCATTTTATTCCCTTTTTTCCCCCCATCAAATTCCTCTATTTTTCATTTATTCCCCTTTCCCCTTCATGAAAATCATTTTACAAGGTTTAAAACTCATTTTTGAACCTTGCCAAAACCCCCAAATCCATCAAAAAACATTGAAAATTTCATAGAAGTACACATTTTTGTATATAGGATTAAGCCCTTTTGGGCTAAGTCCTGAACACTTCCCCACATGTGCCCTAGTACTAGAACCAAGAGCTAATAGTTCCGAGCGCTTATCGCATCAGAACAAATCGGAGAGTGCAAGTCTTTTACTTTTATAAAACTCCGATGTCGATTGGCCCCTCTTATGTATAAACCCCCCATCCCATTACCGCTTCACAAAACCCAAAGGCCCACAATTGGGTGCTAAGCCATGAAAAAAATCATTCTCGATTCTATTTTTCCTTTGTAAAGTCATAAAATCCCATTTTTTAATGTTATAAAGGAAGCCCGCCAGTTCATGTTTATCAATGAAAAGGACCATTGTTTTGTTTTCCCGATAAAAAATCCATAAAATCTCGCATCGAAAATTTTGTTGAATGGGTAGATTGAAAAGCCCGCACCCTCGTTCTGATGACGATTGGCCCTTATACATATAAAAACCTCGGTCTCTTTTTTTTTTCCATATAACCAAGGCCCTGCAGATGGGCGCCAAACCTCATATATATAACCCATCCGATGCAATAAACCTTTGATTTTCATAAAAAAATTGATTTTTATATTATAATGTGGTCCCGCTCGTTCATTGGTTGAAGCCCTTCTCCACCATTGATCTTGGGCCAATCCGATGGCCAGAGCTGTATCGCATCGGAGATTTCCATTGGCAAATTGTAATATTTTCTCGCTCCCCCTCTGATTGGTCACTCCCCGATTCATCCTCCACCGTCGATCTCATCTGCAGATCGACGGCCCACAGTCAATTGCTTCGGCGCACCTCTATCCATTGCCCCCGCCGATCACAAGGCTCCAATTGCATCGAGGCCATCCACGTGTCCAGATCAGGCGGTCCAGATGTTTCCTCCCGACTTTGGTTTAAAATTATATACCCTGCTGTGTAATGTTTTTCAACCAATCTTAGTGGTTGATCTCTGTAGATCAACGACCCATATTAACCTCGAGGCCTGACTCCTGTGGGTCCTGCGTTCCTCAAGATTTGATCTCTGCAATTCATATTTTGATCCAACAGCCCATATTAAAACCACTCATGCTTTGCCTGAACTGTTATCGCTCGCGCACTTATCTTTTATCGCGCTCTTTTCACAGCTGTCAGATATAAGACCCCAGATCTGACAGTAGACACACACTTTCGCGTAATTTTATTCTCGACTATTAATTCCTAAAAATTATGTGATGTAGGTAGTTTTTAAAAGACACGTGGTGGCCTCTGAAAGGCCAAGAAGTATTAATCTGTATTAATTGAACCTGGGAGATCTTTTATCCATCCCACCTCCTCATATATTCTATAAATACTTTTGTAGAAGATGAAACAATGTTGGTTGCAGAAATTTTGCAATATAATTGTTCTCAAAACTCCTACTTGTAAATAATGTTCAAAGGCTCTTGAAGCTTTTTTTGTGATCGAATAGTTAGGTTGAGAAGTGAATATGATTGCTGAACTGAAACACTAGACTTGAATATTGTAACTAGTTTGAAGCATCAATACAAGCTGATTTATGGGATCCTGGTCTATGTCAACGGTAATGTTTTTCTTATTGTAAATTGTTATTTTATTTTTGTTTTCGCTCTGTCCATCTTCTCTGATAAATAAAAACAAGCATAGAGTTAGGATTTACTATTTAGCAGTACCCTTCTCTGACTGATAAGCTTTATCTACATGTTTTCTTCCAAATTGTGTTGTTTAGGAATGATTTAATTCAGTTTAAGAAGTTAGGAATGCTGGCATTCCCTCGTCCTATTGTCTAAGGTAAATGTTGTTCTTGAATGTTATTTTCAATTTATGTTAAGTAGAGATGAACTAAGGAAGTGATGGTGAGCCCTGTTCTTTAGTTTTATCCCCAAAAACTATCTGAATGTTTCCCAAAGAGTGTCTTGAAAGCAGGCTAGGTTAAAATTCCTTACCTGATCTTAGACTATTCTTTGTTATCTCATGTGTTTGTCTTGAAATTTCACTAAGTAAAGTAGAGCTAGGGAAGTATATGGTGAGCCCTGTCCTCTATTTTCTTCTCCAACAGTTGTTTTTAAAGTTTCCCTTTGTGTTTAAAATGTTTTCTATTGAAAGTGCATCAAAAGCTGGTTAGTTTCAAAGTACTTACCAGATCTTAGATTACTTTTATGTCTTTCTTAAGTGTATGCCTAAAGCAAGATAGTTTCAATGTACTTACTTGATCTTAGGCTGCTCTTTGAATCATTTTTTTATTTCTCCTTCTTGTTGTATCATTCCATTCCATAAAATCAAATTTAAAGAGATCCTTAGACATAGATGACTTGCCCCATGGACCACTCTTGAACCTTGTTGTTTCAATTAAAACCCTATTATGACTCCATAGCCCAATGGACTAAAAACCAACATTATATCTATCTTTTTAGCCAAAGCTTATTCTAATTGCTTGCAACTTCGCACCTTTGAAACTCTTTCCATTTAGGAATTTCCACTCAAATAATAATCATTCTCAACCATCCAAAACAAACAAAAATCCTCGTTCTTCACAACTAGCCTAATATCATTACCCAAAAATCCTTAAAATATAAATCCATATTTGCACTTATTGGAGAGATCCCTCTCTAGATTCAGGAGGGCTAGATCCTAGAATCCCAAAGTGGTTGAAATAGTGTTCTCCCTGCAGTTTGACTTTGCCAATCTTGCAAATTATAGGGAGCTAACATCTCTGGTGACTCCGCCGGGGAGTTCCAAGTTAACAACAGTCTAAAGAACACCTTAAAACATCAGAAAAGCCTTGTCTCAAGAACAATTGGTATATTAACCAGTAGAGCCACTAGCAACTAACATTTCTGGCGACTCCGCTGGGGAACTGAGTCAAGATTTCATCTTAGGTTCCCTTAAAAACTTCATATAAAGCCCGTGAGTTAAATTAGCCCTCTTCAAGCACTACTAAGAAAGTGGTAATCATGGTAAAACTTGTTTGAATCAGTGACAAACTAGGCAAACCCTAGGATTCTCATAAAAATTTATCAAACCTTGAAGGATCAGCTAGCTTAGCCATAAGAGTAGACTGTCTTTGTCTCATAACCATAGCTAAGTTTTGAAACAGATTTGAGACACTCTTAGAACCCATAAGGACTGAAAAATAACTCAGAAAACCCAAAAATATTTCAGATTGGTATTCAATAAACATGGTGGTGGACCATAAAACCTTTTACCTCAAAAAGAGCTAAAAACTTCCACTTGGCGACTCCACAATCCTAAACAGACCTTAAGACTCCAATGGGAAGAACCATTATCATCTTAACATCATTTGCACTCAGAAAGAGGATTTTAGGATTAAAATTTTCTTGTTTAAAAAGATTAGTTAACCTCTTAAAGATTGTCAAATTTGGTTGAAATTTTATTGTTTAGTTGGGTCTGAAAAATATAGCATAGTGGCTCCTAGAAAGATCCATACTAGAGCCCATCCTGACCCTAATCCACCTGAGATAGTTGATAACCCTGAAGGTATCCTTAGGAAGTCTCCTAAGATAAAATTTTCAACTATTTTCAGATCACCCTTGAGAGCTAATTCAATTCCTGAAAATCTTGAAGCTCTAGAAAAATCACAAGTAGACTTTAGAAATCCATTTAGAACTAGGTCGCTTGATGATTTAGATCAGCTAGATTTAGAGTCTTCCCTTTCGTCCCCGGATCAAAGTGAACATCCTGGTAGTAGAAAAACAACACCACCTGATTTACATTTCCTTTCCAATTTAGGTGTCTCTCATCCAAGATCAGCTCAGCAATCTATTCCTGGTCCATCCACATCTTCTCATCCTACATCCACTGTACAAACCACTCCACTCTAGCCCACTTTCCCTCTTGTTAATCCACCTCTTGTAAATCCACCTCCACCACATATCATGGCAGCATGGTATGCTCCCTTAGTCCTTCCTGTGCCCTTAGTCAATATTCCACAGGACTATCAGTCCAAAATACCATTATATAATGCTAGTAATGCTACTACTGCATCACAACATGTGGATAAGATGAATGAATACTTTGACATAAATGAAATTGATGATGAATCTATCAAACTTAGATTATTTTCTCAGAGTTTGAGGGGAGAAGTAAGAAAATGGTTTAAAGGCTTAATCCCCCATAGTATAAATGATCTCCAAGCCTTCCATCAAACATTCCTAAACAAATGGCAAGTCAGGAAAAACCCTCTTCAACTACTTTCTGATTACAAGAACCTCCACAGGAACACAGGGGAAAGTGTACAAGCTTATTGCACTAGATTTAATAGTGTGTATAATGCCCTTCCCCCAGATCTAAAACCTCCACAAGGCTCAGCATTAAACAAGTTTCCTGAAGGGTTTGAACTTGAGATGGCTTATCAGCTAAGAGAAAGAGATCCTTTAACCCTTGAAGATATGAAAAAAGGAGCTCTTGCTGTGGAAGTCAACTTGATGGAGAAAAGAGCAAGAATGAAAAATGAGAAGAGAGTGTCCCTTAGAGAGGAATCCACACCCTCCACTTCTAGCTCAAATATGGAAAGAATGATGGAGGAGATGATGAAGAAAATGAGCATCCTTGAGAGAGCACAAGCAAGTCAAAATCAAACAGCTCCTCAAAACAAAAATCAGAACCAAAATCACAATTTCAGAAGGAGCCAGCCTCAAAATAGACCAAGGGAAGATGATAAACAGATCACTCCTCCTTTTCATCAAAAATATGTTAGAGAGGTTGAAGAAATAGATGAACAAACAGAGGAAGATGATATCAACATGCTGGGAGTAGACAATGATGACTTTGAGGTTCATTATGATAGAAAACAAGGTCTATACACACCTTATGATGACAAAAGAGATGAGGATGAAAGTTATTATCAAGATATGGAGAATTTCATCATAGAATCTCAAAAAGAGTATGACCTTCGACGTAAAACCAATCAAGAAACTCCAAAAACCAAAACCTCTGAAAAATATTCACAAAACAACACTGCAAGTAAACCCAAAATTGTAAAACCAAAAGACAAAACAGTGGCTGTAAATTCTGATAAAGGTAAAGAGAAAGGCACTCAAAACAATCAAAAACAGAGTGCAGACCTTAGTATTACCAATACCTCAGTTGGTACTCCTGTGAAAACAATTTTTTCAAATGTAAATAGAACAAATCAGCAAACAGATTTTTCTGACAGAGTGGTAGTTAATAAAGTTGAAACAAGCACTTCAAAGAATCAAACTCCGTTCAACCTGGAGCAGGAAATTTCCAGAATTAAAATCTCTGTTCCCCTTACTGAGTTAGCTGCCCAAAATGTATATAGAACTCAATTTTTTAAGGCTTTAAATATAGAAGAGATTAATGACACAGTCAATCTTAACGATGATCAACCAGAGCTCATATTTGGTCCTAAGATTGAAGGTAGATATCAAGAGGGACTTGTTCCTCCTTTTTATGTAAGTTAAATGTTCATGACAAGATTTTGCACAACGCTATGCACGATTCCGGGGCTTCTCACAATTTAATGCCCAAAGCTATAATGGAGAGCCTAGGTCTAGAAATCACCAGACCTTATAAAGACCTTTACTCTTTTGACTCAAGGAGAGTAGAATGTTTATGATTAATCACAGACCTCTGCATTAACTTAACACACATTCCAGCCAAATTCTTAGTCATGGATATTTTTGTGGCTGATGTGCCCCCAAAGTATGGAATGCTGTAATCACAATATTGGGGGGTTACTTTACAAGGAACTATACAGATGGACATGACCTATGCGACCATCCCTGTTTTTAATCAGACGAGAAGACTTTACAGGGAGTCCCATATGCAGTACATGGTAACTAGCCAGGATAGACCGCAAAACTCTCCTCCGTATTCTGTAAATACAGGCCTTGATTCTTTTATCCTGTTTAACGATGAAACATTCACTGAACAGGTGAATTTAATAGAACTGATGGCCAATAGAGAAGAGGAGGGGGACAAAATAGAACTGTTAAAATAGTTCGCTGAACCTTTAAACCACAGCAAACCAAACACGGGTCTTGAGATACAAATCATGCATCCATTGCTTTTAAACCTTGATATTCATGAAAGTAACCCTCAACGCAGTGAAAAACCTGAGGCGTTAAAACAAATTCAACAGAGTGCTGATATCCAAGAAAAATCTGAAAGCACGTTAGTTGAAGAGGACAGTAACGAGGATGAACTTCAAACTAGTCCTCTGTGGAGTATGGATTTTGATAGGTCCTACACTAGAAGAAATGTTGGTGCAAGGGTATGTATATGCAACATGGAAAATAAACACACAGAAAGCCTTTCCTGTAGATTAAATTTCCATTGTTCGAATAACATAGCGGAATATGAATCCCTGTTTTTAGCCTTACATTTGTTGAAAAAGTTAGGAGCCAAAATAATTAAAGTACATGGGGATTCAGAATTAATCATTAGGCAGGTCAATGGGGAGTGAAACACTAATCACCCTGGACTTAGGGCCTATCGAAACGATGTCGTGGATCTATTAAAAACTTTTGAGGAATCCCAATTGATTTTTGTCCCGAGAAGAAAATATATCATGGCCCACATTTTGGCCTTTGCAGGTAGAACATGCTTAACACCATATGAAACCAAAGAATGCACAACTCAGATTAATTTCAGACCAGCCATTCCTGATAACAAAAAATATTGGCAAGTGTTTGACGAAGACAAACAAATAGAAGACTTCATGCAATTCAGAAATGAATTTGAACTACACAGTTCGGATTCAGATTATGAAACAGACTGCAATAGTGAATTAAATTTTCTTGGTGAAGAGGAACAGTCTCCTGAGGTTTCCAATATAAATCTACTATCTAGCAAATGTGATAACACAATAGAGATGATTGCAGAGTTAGAAACAGAGGACTTTGAAACCCTGCAGTCTAAAGATCAGGGTTTGCCAAAAGGTCTGACCCCTTTAGAAGAGTTGTTTGATTTTAAGGATGTGGCCAAGAAGCCAAAACTAGAACCTGTAGAGACTGAAGTTGAAGAGTTCAATATAGGCAGTGAACTAAAACCAATGATGATCAAACTGTCTAATATTTTACCATCTCACATTAAACTCAAATACATAGAGCTATTTAGAGAATTCAGCACAAAGATCTGAAATCCTATGACACTGAAATAATTCAGCACAAAATCCCTCTCAAGGAAAACCAAAAACCATTTAAACAGAAGCTGCGGAGAATAATTCCTGTTCAGTTACCTTTGGTTGAGAAGGAGATCAAGAAAATGTATGAATCTGGTATTATTGTCCCTATTAGATATTCTAAGTGGGTGTCTAATCTGGTGTCAGTTAGGAAAAAAATAGGAGATATTAGGCTTTGTATAGACTTTTGAGACTTAAACAAAGCTTCACTCAAGGAAAACTACCCTTTACCCAAGATGGACCATATTTTACAAAGGTTATTTGGTTCAAAAAGAATTTCTTTGCTAGATGGTTATTCCGGGTACAATCATATTTTAGTCCACCCTGATGATCAATTAAAGACAACGTTTACTACACCTTGGGGCACTTTTATGTATGTGAAAATTCCTTTTGGTCTAATGAATTCTAGTACAAATTTTTAGAGAGCCATGGACATAGCATTCTCGGAACAATTAGGCTACTTCATCATTATATACCTTGATGATGTCACTATTTTTTCAAAGACAGATGAAGAGCACTTAGAACATTTGAGAAAAGTTTTCGAGAAATGCAGAAAGTTTGGGATATCTTTAAACCCTAATAAAACACTATTCGGTCTCCAAGAAGGTAAACTTCTTGGGCACATTATTTCAAAAGAGAGTATTAAGATAGATCCAAAGAGGATTGAGGCCATATTGCAAATCTCTCATCCTCGAAATATCAAGGAACTCCAATCTTTCATTGGAAAGATTAATTTCTTGAGAAGGTTCATACCCAACTTGGCTGAGCTCCTTAGAAACATTACAAACATGCTGAAAAAGGATCAAGGGGTAAAATGGACCTTGGAAGCAAAGAAGCCCTTTGAGCTGGTGAAACAAGCATTAACCAAAACACTAGTCCTAATAAGTCCTGATTTTTCAAAGGATTTTTATATTTTTTCATTTGCATCAGAACATACAATAGCTGTTGTCCTTTTACAGAAAAATCCACAAGGACAAGAGTAGACTATTGCATTCTTTATCAAGGCTTTGAGGGATGCCCCTTTGAATTATAACATTATGGAAAAGCAAGCCTTTGCTTTGGTTACAGCTTTAAAAGAGTTTAGAGTATACATCTTGCGCTCACACATCATTGCCTTTGTCCCAAATTCAGTTGTCAAAGACATTCTAACACAAGACCCAGATGGTAAGAGAGGTAAGTGGATAGTTGTTATTCTTGAATACGATTTATAGATCAAGCCCACTAAACTCATCAAAGGCCAATGTCTAGCTATATTAATGGCTGAATCCAATTTTGAAGCTCTTGATATTAATATGATTGATGCTTTAGATGAACAAGAGGAAATCTCAACTCCCATTGTTGAAGATCATTTTATGAATTCCTCTTGGTATGCTGATATTTTATTTTATTTTCTTAATTTTAATACACCTCCCGGTTTATCAAAAACGAAGGCAAGGTTTTTGAAGTTAAAAGCTGTAAACTACTGCATTATAGATAAATGTCTTTATTGGAAAAATGCAAGTGGGATATTGCTTAAATGTTTGCCTGAGTATGATGCAGAGAAGGTTAAGCATGAGTTCCATGAAGGAGAATGTGGAGGCCACCTCTACTAGAAGACAACAGCCAACAAAATCCTAAGGGCTGGTTACTATTGGCTCACTCTCTTTCTTGATGTACATAAGATTATAATTGCCTATCATAAATGCCAAATTTTTGAAGGCAAAAGGAGGCTGCTACACTTACCTCTGCATCCAATCACTGTTGAAGCTCCATTTCAACAATGGGGACTTGACTTCATAGGAGAAATCCATCCACCATCCTCTGCCTAGCATAGATGGATTCTCACTGCCACAGACTAATTCACCAAATGGATAGAAGCCATCCCTTCTAGACAAGCCAATGACTCAGTTATCATAAAATTCATGGAGACTAATATCCTCTCTAGATTTGGTTGTCCTAGAAAGATCATCACTGATAATGCAGCTGCATTTGGATCAAAGAAGATGGTTGAATTCTGTCACAAATATCAGATAACATTGGGTCATTCCACGGCCTATTACCCTCAAGGTAATGGACTAGAAAAATCCTAAAACAAGAGTTTGGTGAACATAATCAAGAAGCTGTTGGAGGACAACAGGAAGTCTTGGCACACAAAGCTAGTGCATGCACTATGGGCTGAAAGATTGACATTGAAGAAATCTGTTGGGATGTCACCCTACCAGATTTTGTATGACACTGATGCAATTTTTCCAACCAGCCTTGGTGTGCAAGTTATGAATTTGATTCAAGAGGTTCATTATGAAGACAATGACATGATCAGAAGGATAAATCATACCATACACCTTCAGCAAACCAGAGAGGAGGTTTATAAAAAAACATTGTAAAAGCAAGACATCATAAAAAATCTTTTTGATAGAAGAAAAAAGGCCAGCAATTTCAGTGTTGGGGACAAAGTTTTAAAGTGGGACTCAAGGAGAGAAGACAAGGGAAAACATGGGAAATTTGAAAACCTATGGCTTGGCCCTTATCTCATTCATTCTGCTGCTGGTAACAATGGCTTTTTCTTGCAGGATTTGAATGGAGCTGAATTGTTTGGGGGTCCTGTCAATGGCAGGATGCTTAAACATTACTTCTCTTGATCCTATCATGTTCCGAAAGCCTTTTTATCTTTTTTCTCATTATAAATATTTCATCCATCATTGCATTCAAAGTTAGAAAAATAAAAAATACAAAAACAGTGAAAGAAAGAAAATAGGGCAGATTGTAAAAATAATAAAGGTACAGCCCCATACCAAAAAAGAGAAACAAATTCTGAAAGTGTGCAAGCTCAAATGCCACTCCTGAAAAAACACACTCCTAGTTAGCCATATAGCCTAATCATGGGTACTTAGTTTTAAATTGACTGCTGATAGGTTAATGAATTCGATTTTCCAAAAAGCTTAATCTTGGCTTATCAGTTAGGTAGATCAGGATAGAAATTAAAGGTTCAAATAAGATTAAAATCTGAACCTAAGATTCCAAATAAAATTGACTCTAATCTGTTTAAATCATGAGTCAAAAACAAAGGTAAAATTGGTTCTAATCAGCTCAAAATCTGAACCAGAGAACAAGGAAAAACAGCTCGAATAAACTCAAAAAATAGAGCTGAAGAAAAGTGAAGGCCATGCTTTGAACTTTCAGATCTTAAGCCTTCCCTTTTAATTTAATTTTTTCTATAATAATATCTATGTGCAGTTTGTTTTTTATGCCATATATCAGCGACAAGTTAGACTGCTAAATCCTAAATTGTATGCTTTAAAATTTTTATTTTAGAAATTAGAGAATAAAAATCTGTTAGACTGTTTAATCCTAACAGATTAGTAGATTAGGTAGAGAAGCATATGAAATCAACTGTTTAATCTAAGTTCATGGAGAAATAAGGAGTAGAATTAGATTAGATTTTTTTCTTTCAAAAGAATAAAATGTTGTAAGAGAGTTTTCCAATCCAAGTGCACTCTAAAGAAGAAAAAATGTTAGATCAGTAGGATTGGGTAGGTAGAAAGCTTGTTGATGAAGATCCATTGCTTTTCATGGTTGCTAACATGTTCCAGAGCAAAATAAGATCATCCAAGTAAAGAAAGTTTTATTCCAATGGATGAGACACTGATCAGCCTCCCAGAGAAAGCAATTCTAAAGTTCTTGATGCCTTCAAGAAGGCACCATCCCCAACTAGAGCCACTGTTAGGCACCTACAAATTTTGTTATATCAAAATGTGGCTAAATAATTTTTTGAGCCTTCAAGAAACAAGTTTTATTGCTAAAAATGTTATCTCTTGAAGACTCATGAAGACATCATGCCCCTTGATTCAATCTTCATGGTTGTTTCCCTTTCAGAATGCTGAAATATGCTATTTTCATAGAGAAAAGACTGCTGCAAAAATCTCATTTTTCCCTCCTCCACTCAAAAATAACCTTCATTTTATTCCCTTTTTTTCCCCCATCAAATTCCTCTATTTTTCATTTATTCCCCTTTCCCCTTCATGAAAACCATTTTACAAGGTTTAAAACTCATTTTTGGACCTTGCCGAAACCCGCAAATCCGTAAAAAAACATTGAAAATTTCATAAAATACACATTTTTGTATATAGGCTTAAGCCCCTTTGGGCTAAGTCCTGACCACTTCCCCACATGTGCCCTAGCGCTAGAACCAAACGCTAATAGTTCTGAGCGCTTATCGCATTGGAAAAAATTGGAGAGCGCAAGTCTTTTACTTTTATAAAATTCCGATGTTGATTGGCCCCTCTTATGTATAAACCCCCGATCCCATTACCGCTTCACAAAACCTAAAGGCCCGCAATCGGGTGCTAAAATATGCAAAAAATCATTCCCAATTCTATTTTTCCTATGTAAAGTCATAAAAGCCCATTTTTTAATGTTATAAAGGAAACCCACCGGTTCATTTTTATCAATGAAAAGGACCTTTGATTTGTTTTCCTGATCAACAATCCATATAATCTCGCATCGGAAATTTTGTTGAATGGCTAGATTGAAAAGACCGTACCCTCGTTCTGATGATGATTGGCCCTTATACATATACAAGCCTTAGTCTCTTTGTTTTTTCCATATAACCAAGGCCCCACAGACAGGCGCCAAACCTCATATATATAACCCGTTCGACGCAATAAACCTTTGTTTTTCATAAAAAAATTGATTTTTTATATTATAATGTGGTCCCGCTCTTTCATTGGTCAGATCCCTTCTCCACTATTGATCTTGGGCCAATCCGATGGCTAGCGTTGTATCGCATCGGAGATTTCCATTGGCACATTGTAATATTTTATCGCTCCCCCTCTGATTGGTCACTCCCTGATTCATCGTCCACCGTCGATCTGATTTGCAAATCGACGACCCATAGTCAATCGCTTTGGTGCACCTCTATCCATTTCCCCCGCCGATCGCAAGGCTCCGATTGAATTTGGGCCATCCACATGTCCAGATCGGATGGTCCAGATCTTTCCTCCTGACTTTGGTTTAAAATTATATACCCCGCTGTGTAATGTTTTTCAACAAATCTTAGCCGTTGATCTCTGCAGATCAACGAACCATATTAACCCCGACAGGACTGACTCCTGTGGGTCCTGCCTTCCTCAAGATTTGATCTTCTTCATTCATATTTTGATCCAACGGCCTAGATTAAAATTACTCATGCTCTGCCCCACCTGTTATCGCCCGCGCACTTATCTGTTATCACGCTCTTTCCACAGCTGTCAGATCTAAGACCCCAGATCTGACGGTAGACGCACATTTTCACGTAATTTTATGCCCGACTATTAATTCCTAAAAATTACATGATGTAGGTGGTTTTTAAAAGACACGTGGAAACCTCTGATGCATATCGCGTTCAAAAAGGTGAAACTGCCTTTCTCCCATTTTGCTACGCAAAACCTGTGGTTTCTCCTCCTGAAACCGCTTTCCCAATTTGTATTGTGTTTTCATCGCTCTCGCTCCTCGCCGTTGATCTCTGCAGATCAACGACTCAAATTTAATCTGGCCATTATACTATCGCCCTCTGCCTTCACCAAAGGTCTTCTTATATCAATCTTAATCGTTGATCTTCGGGGCCAAAACTGATCCAACGGCTTGTTAGCCACCCATAAATTCTGTCATATTAGGTGGTGGCTAAATGATGTTGGATAGCCTTCAAGAAACAATTTAATTACTAAAATTGTGGATGCTTAAAGTATTTTCATAATATCCTATCCTTTGGATAATCGTCACTGATGTTTCCCTTCAGAACTCAGAAATCCTGCTGATTTCCAAGCCAGAATGCTGCTGTAAGCACCATTTCCATTTTTCCCTTCTCCCAAAACTAACTTTCATTTGCTCCCCTTTTCTCCATAAATCTCCTTTGTTTTCATGATTCCTCTTCTTCCCTTCATGAAAATCATTTTTACAAATTTAAATACTCACTCTTTAACCTTATCAGAACCCCTCCAACCCTTTGAAAATCATTGGAAAACTATAAAAACCCACTTTTTGGGCATATATGGGTCCTAGCCCCTTTTCCCATTTGACCCTTGGTCACATCGTTTCCCATTCACCCACGGCCCCGCAATTGGGCACCTATCCACTTCAAATAATATAATTCCCGACAAAAGTTAAAACCTTGGTTATATATTAAAAATCGTCGATTTTATTATTTTATTTATTTTTTCGCCGGTTCAAATTTTAAACCATTCCGCACCGTCGATCTGATCCGAAGATCAGATGGTGCGGAGTCCGTCTCCCGGTGGTCCCCGCATTCCACTAACCCATTCCAAAAACCGTGCGGTATTCATCACAATGCCTTTGGGCAAGGGTGGTTTTTTCCCGATCGCCAGCGATTCCATATGCTGGCCGACACGCGTCCTGGGTATTGTTCACAAAACTGTCGTCCATCATGCATTAACGTTCAGACGTGGATGTCGCGCGATATTGACATCCACCGTCCGATCTGGGGCCGCCCATCCGACGGCTATCACTCACTGGAGATGCCCGGCGGTTAACCGGGCTATGACGAGATCATCGCAGCATCTTCGTCATCGATCTGATCTGTAGATCGATAACCCACATTTCACCGCCCTGATTTGATCACCCAGTCAATGTTTTCCACTTTGACTCTTCATTTTCGCTCCCGACCATCGATCTCTGCATGATCGATGGCTCTGATTTAAATAGATATTCCGCCTTCCCATCAAATCCCGACCGTTGGATGATGCCATCCAATGGCCATGCTCTCTCCACACACCTTTTGAAGCAGTAACCAATAAATGCATGGATTTTATAATTTTTGTTGGTATTTTGTACGGTTTAAATGATTTTCTCACCATTTTTGAAGAAAATTCGAAGGCAGAGGGTGACGATCCTCCTGCCTTTGATTCACCAAAGAAAATCAAACACAGGGTTTAGAATTCACATTTCATTGATGATTCTTGAGGCATTAATGCCATATCGCCCCTACGCAGCTCTGCACATCCGTAAAAACACCATGAATCTATCACAGTTAGAGAATTATCAATGCCAAAGATGAAATTATCAGGACAGAGAATTAAAGATAGAGTTATGGAGATTACGGCTAGAAATGGATTATCAGAAGCCTAAAACAGAGTTTAAAGGAAAATCGTGACTGTTTTATCAGAAAAGAGACCTCCACTGTCACCTCAGGGGCTAATTAAAACTTCCAGCCACCGTAGAGCCACCTTTAGCCTCAAAGCAATCAAAGAAGGTCGAATTTATTACCAGACCAGGAGATATTTGGCATCAACACAGCTGAACAGTTATCTCAACCAAAGTAACTTATTGTAGCTATCGGCAGAAGTTATTTCGAAGACGATGAGAAGCCTTGAAGTCAACAAATTCTTTCCAGCAAACCTAATAGTTAATGTAAATGATTTTATACAAAGGACACCTGTGAAAGTTACTTCATTGAGCCCCCAAAGGCCAAGTAGCCATTTAAGTCTGTATTAATTATTTTTTGGGATCTTTTATCAGATCTCACCTCCTCATTCTTTTATATATACTTCTAAAGAAGATGAGTGAGGGGTTGGTTGTTGTTTGATCACAAGTTGTAATACTAAAACTCTTTGAAGTAAATACATAGTTTGTTGAAGTTGAAGAACAAATTTAAGTCTTAGAGACCTTGATGATGTTGTTGCATGCGTGTTCCTGAGAAGGCTCTATCGTTGGATCCATGAGCTTGGTTATTGGTGAAACATTCTGAACTATTTTATGTTTTCCCTTGTTTTCATTTTGTTCCATAATTTCTTACCACAGTAGGTTGAAATTTTTAGGTTAAGAAATGACTCTTGGAAGCACCTTAGACCTGCTCACCCTTCACTCTTTTATTTTTTCTTCTGTTGAAGTATTTTAGAGGCTTTAATATTTCTCTTTAGTCTTCATACTTGTTTATTTCCTTAATAGTTTGAACAGTTTGTTACAGCATGATTTATGGTTCTCCCTGCTTGTCTGCTGCCACTTAAAAATTGTTATTGAAGTCTCCCTTTGAAGTTCTTTGCTTATAGTGGATCAAAGAGGTCTGTTTTGATCTAGCCCTTTGTCCTCACTTAAAAAGTTTGCTTAAAGGTCGTTATAATTATGATCATAGATGTTTTTAGGTGTTCCCTCTTCTATGACTGTAATTATCAGTAAATATTTTATGTTTTCTAAGTCCATGTTTGAGGAAATAGGGTGTTCCCCAAATCTTATATTTCATTTTGAAAGTTGTCTTGAAGTCATTATTTGCTTAAATAATGTTTGTAGAATTTATGGTTAGCCTTGTCTATCAAATATCTCTTTATTTGTTTAAGTTATGTTTTCAGGTTCCCTTTGTTGAGAATTCAATTTCTCTTTCCAAATCATTAATGTTCATCCCATTCCAAAAACAAAAGGATCTTGTGGCCAAGTTAGATTTGCCCTTTGATATCCCATATCCTTTGATGAGTATGTTATGACCATTTCTTGACTCCATTGCCCGATGAACCAGATGTTTCTCCATTCTGTGTATCTTTCCTAGGCCTTTCATGTTCTGCTGTATCAATCCAACCAAACAAACAAACAAACACCTGCACTTAATAACTAGTCTAAAATCAATACTCTAAGCACACAAGATAAACCTTTGCAAACAAACATTTGAGAGATCCCTCTCTGAGGATAGGAGGACTAGATCCAATAACTCTAAAGATTGGTTCTGATGTTTCCTTGTCTTTTGATTTTCCAAACTATCAAAACATGGGACACCAACATAATGGCGATCACGGTGGGACCCTGCGTAAAATCTTCAAAAAACAAAACACTCACTGTCTAGCATAACATAAGTAACCTTCTTCAAGCACTACCAAGCATAATGGTAATCATGATAGGACCTTTGAATCAGGGACAAACTAAGTGTTGTGCAATATTTAGCATTATTCACGGGTGTATTAAAGGTTGGACAAGCCACGCATTAATATTTTACATCAAAGAGGAAAATGTTCCAAAAAGAGGGTCAAAAAGAGATAAGGTAGTGGAATTCGCATGTATAAAAGCCGATGGGTAAATAACGCGAAGGGTGGAGTGTAAAACCATAATGTAAATGGGAGATATCAAAGTAAAGGGGACGCAGCGAAAAACACATGACTGATGTATTAAAAGGAGCCGCTGCCACAAGAGAAAGCATGTGGGGAAATTCCGAGGGCGTCGAGCGGAGGGGAAAGGATGAGGTCCATACCCCCGCGGAATGGTGACACGTAGCTTGGGGACTCAACGATAGAAAGAGGCAATACAAGGTTGCTTTGTGGCGGTGACATGGCAGACCATGAGGTGGACCTTCTCAGTCGGGGAAATTCACGTGTTTATCTGCTACAGGAAATCACACGTTGCAAGGGTTGGTCAGCATATACGCAAGTAAAAGGTAAGGTAAAGTTTATTAGATCAACTGGCACTGAGACCCGTACCAGCCTTAAACCCGACACGAGGCGCTCACCTACACCCTTACAACCCCAATCCCCGCATGCCACATGTCTCAGTGTCAGTGTCCTTACGAAACTCACCTTCAAGTCATCCTCCTCACCCACCCTTTTAGCTCTAACGGTCTGCTCACTCTCGTATTTCACTCCAGTAAAAGGACGCAGGTTACTATCCATGACAAATACCAAGTAGGGAAGAGCGCCTGATCTATCCCAATCACTGTCAGGGTTCCCCGCGTCACTTTCCCGAGCATTGTCACCCTCTGTTCAGGTATTCCATTCTCCATTTTCCCTCTGTTTCCTTTCTCTTTTTCGAAATTCTTAAAATGTCAGCCATGGGGAGGGGAACACCCAAGAAGAATGAGCCTGAAACCCCCCAAGTCCGTGAGTCTAGGAACCCCCCAAGTTTCGAACCCCTCTATGACTTGCAGTCTGGTATTTGCGACCCGAAATACCCTTTCGACATACGCAGTATCAAACCTCTGCTTTTCGGCCGCCATTGCAAGAATGCAGACCGTTTTCGAGTTGTTGTGTCGGGATTCTACCACCAAATCACCCCCAAGGTCCATTCTTGTATCGATTTCATCATCTGGCTCAGAGATGCCTTTGATGTACATCAGGGCACTTTCATTTCCCCTCAGGGGAATAAGGTTTTCTCCCTTTCTCCCGATGTCATCAGACAGGCCCTCCGTTTCCCTGTCAGCGACACCTATATCAGCTTCAAATATGAAACCTTGTTAACCCAGTTCAACAAACAGTCGAGGGAAGCCTGTTAAGCCTTTATATCCTTTATAACCGTCGACCATGCAATGGCCCTGCCTACATTAGAGCTGTTTTCACTGAGTTTGTTCGTCGAAGAGGTCCGCCCTGTTCTCTCTCTCATCGCTGGCCTTTTGGGGATAGGGAGCCCTGAAGACATTTCTATGGTGTGCGTACGCTTCCTATGGCTCATGTCATAGAATGGGGTTGTCTTGGACATTCCTGGTTTCCTCTCCTTGACCATCCTGACCCAGTTCCAAGAGCTCTCACAAGCCCGCCAGTTTCGCTTCTGCTCAATGGTGTTCTACCTCTTCTTATTCCAGCATGCTGATAAATTCGACCATTTGGGGTTAGACTGGGTCTATTCTGAGAATTCTCAACCCAGGCCTGTCTTCGACTGGAACTTCTCCGTCCGTCAATTACCTAAGGGAGAGGGCTATGCGGATTTTGTAAATACTTTCATGTCCATCACCTACACCATCATCCACGATTCGCCTTCCCCTAGGGTTTTCCCAGAAATGAAACGATGGTTGCAAGCCGGGAAATATCAATGTACCGGAGATTGGTTTCTTTCTGAAGACTGTACTGAAATTCGGGTCTATGGAGCCAAAGTCGCTCCATACAGGTTGCCAGTTTTCCCCGTCCAACGATTTTACGCCCTCGAATACATCTGGCAGGCCCTCAAAGCTGACCAGCTACATTTTTTCCCTGCTAAGAAGGGCTACATCCTAAGGCTTCCTACCCAAATCGGCCCCTTCATGGTAAACTCGAGACATGCCTTCCCAATTTCTGAAAAAATGCTGCAAAATATGGACCTGACATTGGGGAAAAGCTGGGCTTATGACCTGAGAGAAATCATTTCAAATAAAAGGAAAATGAACAGGTCTACGCCCTACATACATGAGCCGAGGCCATTTATGGAATGGAGGGCTAATATCGAAAGTTGGCCCTTTTTTTCGCAGATGGAGACGGACTCATCTGCTACAGGGGAAGAGGAGGAAGTGAACAGGGGCACCGGTGAAGAAGAGGCAGGTACCTCCAGAGCAGCACCACCGCCCAAGAGGCAGAGGATAGCCACCAGTGAAGCGGAAGTGATAGGGGAAGGGCAACTACTGGAACCCTTCACGAAGTTTGGGGAATTCGATAAAGGCAAGGCAGGGATAACTGTGTTGAGAGATAGCGTTTCCTCTTCCGATTACACAGAGGTCATGCAGGCCATCATCGAGCACACTTTGTCCAGGCCAAGCGAAAGGGAGCAGTTAAACAAAGTAATCCGAGACAGGTACAAGGCCGAATTGGGAGGATATGTGGAAAAGTATTCTACCAGGTTCTCCGCCTCTATCAATGCGGACACTGAAAGCCTGGTATTATCTATGGTGGAGGCCATCCTGGACCCCAATTCTGATGTTCCCAGATATAAAGCGCTTGAATTGGCCATTGACATGCAGAAGGTGCCGGCTAATGACATGTGCGACCTATTTCAAACAGTCTGCGACATGATGAAGGACAAACTAATGCAGCTCACCCTCGCATTAAGGAAGCTAGAACAGAAGCATGACCAGCTGAGGGCATCCCTTGTAGCTGAACAGGCTTCTTGCCGTGCCAACGCACACCAGGTGCGTGATCTCCAGGACCAAATCAAAAACTCAGATGAAGGAGGAAAAGGCGCACAGGCAGCGCTCATAAAGCAGTTGCAGAATGAGGTTGCATCCGCAAAAAGGCAGGCTCGTATTCCTGCCTCGCATCATGTCCAGACAGTGGAATTGGTACAGGCGGAGGAAGAAAAAGCAGAGCTATCCACCAGGTTATCCAAGGAGAGGGAAGAAAAGGGAAAAATGGCCAAAAGGATCAGTTAGTTGCAAGGCAAAGTGACAGAGCTACAAGCCAGGTGGGATTCGCACAACTGCCAGACGGCTGAAGCGTCAAGTGGAGCCAGCTCACTGTCAACACAACTGTCTACAGCCAGAGCTGAGATTGAAGTTCTGGAGAAACAAGCATCCACGGCCAGGAAAAATATCGCAGAATTGGAGAGCTCCCTAGCCGAAAAAGCTAGAACAGTCGAAGGGCTGCAGAAGGAATTCGAGCACGAGAAAAAGGTCACGGCTGAGCAGCAGAAAACCATTGCAGACATGAAAAGTCGAGCAAAGGGGAACCTTACCCTTCTCGAGGCTAGAAGCATAATCTGGTCAGACATAATCATGGCTATAACCGAGCAATGGGAGTTTCTGACAATGATAGGAGAGCTCAAGTCTACTTTTCCCTATCTAAGTAGAAAGTTGCAGGAGGTGGGAATTGATCTACCCAACAGAGCTCAACGTGATAGGGATTATATCTCATTTTTGTACGCGTTAAGAGCAAATGACTTGGAGAAACACGGTATCTCCAGCAAATTTACAGAGGTCATTGAATGTCATAAGATCATCAATAAGGAGAAGGCCCGAGCAGCAGCTTCAAGAGCCCTTCAATGGGTGGGCGACAGTGTCGAGAGGTTTGATGAGGTATGGGATGAAATCAAGACAGTCGAACTCCCCTCCTGCTGGGAACCGACCAATCTCGCTGTGCTTTTTCCTCTGGACCAATACAAAGCGTGCTTGTAGAAGGAAAGAGATCGGACTGACCTCCAGATGGGAAAAGCAACTCAGCTCAAAGCCGACACAATTGTTACGGTCCTTCAAAAGGAGTTTAATATCCTTTACATGATCCGGCACCGACTTCCAACTGAGGCAGGTTTTCACGCTCTCGACGAAGCCTTCATCGAGGTGGAGGGGCTCTCAGCAATGCCCGAACCAACTGTGGAAAGCCAACAGAGACTGACACAGTTTATGAGTCAGCATACGAGCTCATCTGCTAACATACCTCCGCCTGAATCTGCAACCACTTCCACTTAGCCTCGCTAGTGATTTTTCTGTTAACTCATGATATGGTCTTAACGGACTATTTCAATTTCATTTGGTTTATTTCTTTTAAAGTTCCGAGTGGGTTGTTTTCCCCCACTCTTGCATTTTACTTTTTACATCAAACATTTGTTTAAATTTCTGTTTTGAAAATGGCCTGGGGCCTTCTTACACATGATTGGAGGTTTTGATTCCCCATCATTAAATTTTGTTGCTATGAAAATGACATCTAACAAATTTTTCCCATGCGAAGAATATATTTTCCCAAAATGTCTTCTCGCTAAAAGGAGAGGAATCCTATATAAGGTAGATCAAAGAAGAAAGAAAGGTTCCAAAATTTTGGAGGAAAGACTGTGTAGTGTCTTCTTGTTTAACATTTTGTGAAAGTCTCAATATGAATGCAAAGAGCCCGTAGGGCCTCAATGAAAAGAAGTTTTGTTTCGGCTAAGGATTCTGGTCTTGTTTCTTCATAGTGTGTTATTCTCTCTGATGTGCTGTAGTGTTGTTATTCGTTTTGCTTATATCCATATATCTGATATTACATTCTGGAATGCGAGTAGTTGGCTGCTTTCTGTTATGAATTTATCCCTATGGATACTTATTTCTTTAGCTTCTCGGCACTTTAAATATGGCTCAGATGTAATGTGTCATTCCACTCTCACCTCATTCACATTTTTGCTATGTTGAATGTTATGAAGTATTATTTACGAACGTGGTTGCCATGTATGGATTCTTAATGTTTAAGCCCATCACATGTTAACGTATGTTTCTGAATACTGTCTTTATATCAATTAATATCTCCTCCTTTCTACATTCTCAGTAGATACTTTTATACCATCTTTCTCTGTGAACTATTCGAGAATCCAGCCCTTGCTACAAGTAGACTGTCTTGGAATTGTCTTGTGCATTTATGTTGGGACTTAATATCTTGCTTATTCAGAATTGCCTCTTCAGCTTTAAGATTTTGAAATATTGGATACCACTGAAATTTTAGTTTTCTCATTTGACAAGAAATAGTCCGAGAGCTTGGTCTTGATGAGATCCTTCTCACTACATAATCATGTCTCTCTGCTATTTAAGATGTCCTAGGCACTGGTCTATGGAAACTCTAGGATGTCTCTAGGAGTTACAACATATTTTTGGTGCCGTTGCCGGGGAACGAAGTTGAAGAAATTTATATCCCTGGGCCTCGACAAAACCCATCCACTCTTCAGTTAGGTGAGCATGGAGAGTTGAGAGTTGTGCACCCCTCACCTTGGCGACTCCACATTCATATTACAGAAAAACCTATTTGCAGTCCTGGCTCCCCGTAAGCCACACCTAAGGTCAGATACATCTCAGTCAAGGACACCCTTTGTGTCTGACCCAGAGAGAATCCTACATCGAAGAGGCTAGAGGGAAAGGCATTCAGTTCATACCGAGATTCCTGAATTCTCCCTAGAAAACTTTCCTTATCTTCAGTCCTCTTCCTCTCAAGTCGCCCAAATACAAGGCTCTAACCCTATTATAAGAGATACTAATTACTACTCAGAGAGCCCACCTCGGGGAGGTGTCCATATCAAAGATGAAGCCGAGTCTAGTTACACTCCGCATTACTCTTTCCACCCTACCCCTGAAGTTGAAAAGCTCAAGGAAGTTACTGAAATATCTGCTGTTGACAGCCCAACATTCTCATCAACCCCCCGAGCTGCTGTTCACTACATCCCCATCATTATTCATACTTCACTTCCACACTCCCCTCCACCACTCACAGCTCAGATTCTCATTCTACCACTACCTCCCCCCATGGCGAATGTCCCTGGTTTCTTGCAAAACAGATACGCTCCTTTACAGCTACCTGTAGTACTAAATGACATGCCACAGGATTATTTAAAGATTCTGCCCAGATTTAATGGTGAGAATGGCATTGAAGCACAGAAGCATGTCGAAATTTTCTGCTCCTTCGCAGATAATTTTAATGTTGAGCATTTGGACGTAGTTCTAAGGTTGTTCGTGCAGTCCTTAGATGGGGAAGCCAGAAAATGGTTTAAAACCCTTGGAGTTAATTCCATCAACAGCTGGGAGGCTATGGAGGATGCTTTCATCAAAAAGTGGGGAGAAAGGAAGGATCATGGGGATGTCCTTACTGAGTTTAACACTCTGAAAAAGAAGCAAAATTAAGGGGTATCAGAGTTCATTAGAAGATTTAACAAATTGTACCTGAGCCTCCCGACTGAGATGAAGCCCCATCAGACCGCTGCCAAGGTCGTTTTTGTGGCAGCATTTGATTCTGAATTTGGTTTCTCACTAAGAGAGAGAAAGCGAGCCAATCTGGACGATGCACAGACAGACGCGTTGGAGATAGAAGCAAATTTTGTCTCAACTGGCAAGTCCAAAGGGAAACAAGAACATGATACTAGAAGAAGGGGCAAAGAAGAAGTATCCACTTCAAGTCAAGATAGAGATTCGGCAAATGACAAGATTGAAGAGATGAATAGAATGATCAAGAATCTCTCAAATAAGCTGGTCAAGCTGGAGATGGAGGCCAAGAATTCTCCCCCAAAGAATTTCCAGAATGCTCAAAACAGGGGATTCAATCCTCAATACAGGAAACCACCCTTGCAGATTCTGCAGAGGGGACAGAAGGAGCAACAAGATCAGGTGCCGCATCCTTTATACTTGGAGGGACAAGTGGAGGCTTCTCCTGAAGATTCTTCCTATGAGCAAGACGAGGCATGCCCCGTCTTCTCAGACATTGATGACATAGAATTCCCTGTACAAGAAAGTGAGAAAGGGGAGCTACAAGATCACTCTGAAATAAGGAACAATGAGGATACCGAAGAGCCCGAGATCGACGATTACTGCAAACAGTTCATTGACTTCATGCAAGCCCAGTTTAATAGAAAATATGACCTCAGGTCATCCAGAAAAAGAACCTGCACTCAAGATGAAGAGGAGGACACACCCTAAAAGTCAGCATCTGCATAGAAAGAGGCCAATACTCAAGAACCCCCAGAAAAAGGTAAGAGACCCCTTAACGAACCTCTGCAATCTGATGTTCAAATGCCTTCGTCTTCACAAGTAGCTGTATCCCCTGATAATAAACCTCCAGTAAAAGAATTTAAGCCTCCTCTACAAAGTAAAGAGTCAAAATAAAAAGAAGTGTCAATAGACAAGCCTTCATCTGTCTTCTGTTTACAAAAAGAGCTTGAAAAAGTAAAAATACCAGTCCCCCTGTCTGAGTTATTGAAACAACCTGCCTATCAGTCACAGGTCTCTTCCTTCATCTCCCCTCCTGATGCACCACACATTCCAGATAGTCTTAACCTGCAAGAAGAAAGGCCTATGGTAATGTTCGGTCCACACGTTGAAGAGTTAGATCCCTCCACCCCTCCCTTTTATGTGTCTTTAGTGATCCATGATCTATTGTTGCATAATTGTATGTTAGACTCAGGAGCATCTCACAACCTCATGCCCTTATCTGTCATGGAACAATTGAGACTCCAAATCACTCGTCTATATAAAGACCTCTATTCTTTTGATTCCAAAAGAGTGAAATGTTTGGGCATGATTAAAGATCTAGCAGTTACTTTGGCTCAGATCCCTGCCAAAAGTGTGGTGATGGATATCGTAGTGGCTGGCATCCCAGCCCGCTTCGGTATGCTACTGTCAAGGTCTTGGGGGACCAGAATCGGAGGATCAATTAAGCTGGACTTGTCATATGCCACTATCCCTGTCTTTGGGGGCCAAGAGAGAAGACTGTACCGAGAGACCAGATTTGTTAAAACAGTCACCAAGGCAGGCGATTCGGTTAATTCTCCAGTCTACAGCCGAGATGGGGATTTCTCCTGCCTGATGTTAGAATAAGATCAGGAATATACCCATGAGCCCTCATTCTATCAGATAAAGGCTGAATCATTAGTGCAGAACTGTGGATCTGAAATCTGGACACTCCACTTTGATGGTGCAAATTCCAGGGAAGGAAACGGGGCTGGAGTGTTGCTCATTTCACCTATGGGTCAATGGGTCCCCTTGTCTTTCAAATTGGAATATGAGGCCACAAATAATGTGGCTGAATATGAAGCACTCATATTGGGGCTGCAGACAGCAAGGAGTATGAAAATACATAATCTAAAGGTGCTGGGGGACTCTGAGTTGGTGGTTAGACAAGTTAAAAATCAGTGTCAAGCCAAACATCCTAGGTTAAAGGCCTATAGAAATGAAGTTTTGGATCTTGTAGAGAATTCTTTCTTGGCATTTAACATTCAATTCATGCCTAGAGAGAAGAACAGAATGGCAGATTCCTTGGCCGTGGCTGCTAGTACCTTCCGCCCACCTCAAAATCCTCTCCTGAGGTATGAGATAGAAGTAAGGTACAGACCATCGATTCCAGACAATGTCAAACACTGGAAAGTGTTTGAGGATGATGAAAAAGTGAAAAGATTTCTAGAGACGGTGGGGGAATTCTCTAATATGGAAATTGACTGTGGTTATGAAGATGATGCTGAGGATATAACAGAAAACCAGTGGGAAGAAAAGATGGTTGGGAGTAAAGTTTTGCAGCTGAAGGGAAACATCATTCCTAGAGGTCTGGTACCCCTAGAGAGGCTGTTTGACAGAAATGATGTCTCCAAGCAGCCTAGCAAAATGGCAGATGAGAAACAGGTAGAAGACCTAAATCTGGGTACTGAAGCTGAACCCAAAGTCGTGAAGCTGTCCAAAAAAGTCCCTGATGACTACAAAGTGAAGTATCTTCAATTTTTTCAGTCTTATAGAGATGTGTTCACATGGTCCTATCAAGACCTGAAGACATTTGATATCAACATTCTGCAACATGAGATTCCTTTGAAGGCAGATGCAAGGCCCCATAAACAGAAGCTCAGGCAAATTAACCCCCTGTTACTCCCCTCCATTGAGAAGGAAATCAAGAAGCTGTTAAAGGCTAAGATAATTGTGCCATTGAAATACTCAGAATGGGTGGCAAACTTAGTCCCTGTCCGGAAGAAAAATGGAGAAATAAGGCTGTGTGTGGATTTCAGAAACCTGAACAGGGCGTCTCTAAAGGATAACTACTCATTACCAAAGATGGACCACATTCTACAGAAAGTAGTGGGGGCCTCTAGGATGTCTATGATGGATGGTTTCTCGAGTTACAATCAAGTGGTTGTGCTCCCGGAGGACCAGAAAAAGACTGCTTTCACCACGCCTTGGGGAACGTTTATGTATGCTAGGATGCCGTTTGGGCTAATTAACGTAGGAGCCACATTTCAGAGGGCTATGGACATAACCTTTGTGGGAGAACAGAACAAGTTCCTGGTGGTGTACCTGGATGATATAACATTTTTTTCGAAAGATGATGCCGAGCACATTCAACATTTGCAGAGGACTTTTGAGAAATGTAGAAGGTATGCACTTTCCCTAAATCCTCAAAAATATTTCTTTGCATTAGAAGAGGGTAAGCTTCTAGGACACATAGTGACTAAAGATGGGGTCAAAATTGATCTTAAAATGGTGGAAGCTATAAATGGTATCTCCCTCCCCAGGAATAAGAAAGAGGTCCAGGTGTTCTTAGGACGTATCAATTTTCTTAGAAGATTTATTCCTAACTATGCTGAAATAGTTAGACACATAACAGATATGTTAAAGAAAGATAATGAGGTGAAATGGGCACCAGAATCAAGGCAGGCCTTTGCCAGGATAAAGAATGCATTTGCTGAGGCCCCCGTGCTGGAAAAGCCAGATTTCATTAAACCTTTTATGATTTTCTCTTTTGCATCACCTCACATGGTAGCCGAAGTCCTCTTACAGAAAAATGAGGATGGGTATGAGCTACCCATTGCCTTCTTCAGTTAAGTACTACATGACGTAGAGCTGAAATACAACATACTGGAGAAGCAGGCTTACGCCCTGGTAAAGTCCCTCAAGGCATTTCGCATGTATATTCTGCAGTCCCAAGTTACCGCTTTCGTACCCACCGCAGCAGTTAAGGATATCCTCATTCAGGGCGACAGTGAAGGAAAAAGGGGCAGGTGAATTGCAAAGATACAGGAATACGATCTGGACATCAGACCCACCAAGTTAATTAAAGGACAAGGGCTGGCAAAGATTTTGTCAGAATCAAATCATCAAGCTTTGGGCATCCACTTATCCATGGTTGCAAATGAAGATTCTGAGGAGTTGACAGGGGGAAAAGAGGTGGAAATGGCCACTCAGAAAATACAGATGAATTATCTTACTAGTCCTTGGTACAAAGAAATAGTTGAGTACCTCCTGACACTCAGTTGCCCACCCAGCTATGATAAATCCAAATACAGAGCATTGAGGCTGAAATCGCATAAGTATGTAGTTGCCAATGGTCAACTGTATTGGAGAGATCTTTCTGGTATACTGCTGTTATGTCTCATAGAAGGTGAAGTAGAGAACATAATAACTGAATTCCATGAGGGAATTTGTGGAGGACATTATAGCTGGAGGAGCACAGCTCAGAAAATTATGAAGGCTGGTTTTTACTGGCCTAAATTGTTTGGAGATGTCTTCGCTTGGGTCAGAGCATGTGACAAATGCCAGAAGTTTGCTGAGAAGCAGAAGTTAGCAGCCCTACCCTTGATTCCTGTACATGTTGATGAACCTTTCAAACAATGGGGGATTGACTTCATAGGTGAGATTCACCCACCTTCGAGTGGGTAGCACAAATGGATCTTGACTGCCACAGATTACTTCACGAAGTGGGTGGAGGCCATACCTGCACGAAACGCTACAGACACGGTGATTATCAAATTCATGGAAGAGAACATTATCTCCAGGTTCGGATGTCCTGCTAGAATAGTAACTGACAATGCCCAAGCTTTCAAATCTACTAAATTTGTGAATTTTTGTCAACAATATAACATCACTCTGGGCCACTCCACAGCTTACTATCCATAGGGAAATGGTTTGGCGGAATCATCAAACAAAACGCTGGTCAGAGCTCTAAAGAAGACAATAAATGAAAACCAGAGGAACTGGGATACCCAACTGAAGTTTGCTCTGTGGGCAAATAGGATAACCAGTAAAAGGGAAACTGGGAAATCTCCCTACGAGTTAGTATATGGGTGAGCAGTTGTGTTCCCCATATAACTAGCTTTACCTGTTGCTCGTTTCATGCAAGAGGCTCAGGAAGAACCTGATGGTATGACCAGGAGAATCAACCAACTGGTGGAACTCAAAGAAACTCGTGGTCAGGTAAATCAACGTCTTGTGGAATATCAGGAGAAGATGAAAGAGTTGTTTGATCAGCATACTAAGGATAGAAAACTACAGGTGGGAGACCTAGTTCTCAGGTGGGATGTACGAAGGGCCGATAAAGGTAAGCATGGAAAATTTGATCCCCTTTGGTTCGGCCCCTTCAAGATTACAGAACAGGGAGGAAATAATACCTTTAAGCTGGAGAATTTGCAGGGAGATCTGTTGGACGCCCCTGTAAATGGGAAATTCCTCAAACCGTATTTTCAATTCTAAAGCAAGCTGAAAAAGCCTGATTGTATCATATTGTACATTAGCTGTTGTTTTCGTTTTTATTAAATAATGCATGAGTCATGATGATCTGTTCAGGGAGAAGCCTCAAGAGATGGAAAAGTGTTGTTCAAAGGAGATACATAGGCGGTCTGCGTAGTTCTCGACACGTTCAGGGACAAATGTGTCGTCCCCAGGTGGAGCCAATGTTGTGCAATCTTTAGCATTAGTCACGGGTGTATTAAAGGTTGGACAAGCCACGCATTAATATTTTACATCAAAGAGGAAAATGTTCCAAAAAGAGGGTCGAAAAGAGATAAGGTAGTGGAATTCGCATGTATAAAAGCCGATGGGTAAATAACGCGAAGGGTGGAGTGTAAAACCATAATGTAAACGGGAGATATCAAAGTAAAGGGGATGCAGTGCAAAACACATGACTGATGTATTAAAAGGAGCCGCTGCCACAAGAGAAGGTACGTGGGGAAATTCCGAGGGGGTCGAGCGGAGGGGAAAGGACGAGGTCCATACCCCTGTGGAATGGTGACACGTAGCGTGGGGACTCAACAATAGAAAGAGGCAATACAAGGTTGCTGTGTGGCGGTGACATGGCAGACCATGAGGTGGACCTTCTCGGTCGAGGAAATTCACATGTTTATCTGCTGCAGGAAATCACACGTTGCAAGGGTTGGTCAGCATATACGCAGGTAAAAGGTAAGGTAAATTTTATTAGATCAACTGGTACTGAGACCCATACCAGCCTTAAACCCGACACGAGGCGCTCACCTACACCCTTACAACCCCAATCCCCGCGCGCCACATGTCTCAATGTTAGTGTCCTTACGACACTCGCCTTCAAGTCATCCTCCTCACCCGCCCTTTTAGCTCTAACGGTCTGCTCACTCTTGTATTTCACTCCAGTAAAAGGACGCAGGTTACTATCCATGGCAAATACCAAGTAGGGAAGAGCGCCTGATCTATCCCAGTGACTGTCAGGGTTCCCCGTGTCGCTTTCCCAAGCATTTTCACCCTTTGTTCAGGTATTCCATTCTCCATTTTCCCTCTGTTTCCTTTCTCTTTTTCGAAATTCTTAAAATGTCAACCATGGGGAGGGGAACGCCCAAGAAGAACGAGCCTGAAACCCCCCAAGTCCGTGAGTCTAGGAACCCCCCAGGTTTCGAACCCCTCTATGACTTGCAGTCTGGTATTTGTGACCCGAAATACCCTTTCGACATACGCAGTATCAAACCTCTGCTTTTCGGCCGCCATTGCAAGAATGCAGACCGTTTCCGAGTTGTTGTGTCGGGATTCTACCACCAAATCACCCCCAGGTCCATTCTTGTATCGATTTCATCATCTGGCTCAGAGATGCCTTCGATGTACATCAGGGCACTTTCGTTTCCCCTCAGGGGAATAAGGTTTTCTCCCTTTCTCCCGATGTCATCAGACAAGCCCTCCGTTTACCTCTCAGTGACACCTATATCAGCTTCAAAGATGAAACCTTGTTAACTCATTTCAACAAACAGTCGAGGGAAGCCCGTCGGGCCTTTATATCCTCTATAACCGTCGACCATGCAACGGCCATGCCTACATTAGAGCCGTTTTCACTGAGTTTGTTCGTCGAAGAGGTCCGCCCTGTTCTCTCTCTCATCACTGGGATTTTGGGGATAGGGAGCCCTGAAGACATTTCTATGGTGTGTGTACGCTTCCTATGGCTCATGTCACAGAATGGGGTTGTCTTGGACATTCCTGGTTTCCTCTCCTTGACCATCCTGACCCAGTTCCAAGAGCTCTCACAAGCCCGCCAGTTTCGCTTCTACTCAATGGTGTTCTACCTCTTCTTATTCCAGCATGCTGATAAATTCGACCATTTGGGGTTAGACCGAGTCTATTCTGAGAATTCTCAACCCAGGCCTGTCTTCGACTAGAACTTCTCCGTCCGTCAATTACCTAAGGGAGAGGGCTATGCGAATTTTGTAAATACTTTCATGTCCATCGCCTACACCATCATCCACGATTCGCCTTCCCCTAGGGTTTTCCCAGAAATGAAACGATGGTTGCAAGTTGAGAAATATCAATGTACCGGAGATTGGTTTCTTTTTGAAGACTGTACTGAAATTCGGGTCTATGGAGCCGAAGTCGCTCCATACAGGTTTCCAGTTTTCCCTGTCCGACGAGTTTATGCCCTCGAATACATCCGGCAGGCCCTCAAAGCCGACCATCTACATTTTGTCCCTGCTAAGAAGGGCTACATCCTAAGGCTTCCTACCCAAATCGGCCCCTTCATGGTAAACTCGAGACATGCCTTCCCAATTGCTGAAAAAATGCTGCAAAATATGGACCTGACGTTGGGGAAAAGCTGGGCTTATGACCCGAGAGAAATCATTTCAAATAAAAGGAAAAGGAATAGGTCTACGCCCTACATACATGAGCCGAGGCCATTTATGGAATGGAGGGCTAATCTTGAAACTTGGCCCTTGTTTTCGCAGATGGAGACGGACTCATCTGCTACAGGGGAAGAGGAGGAAGTGAACAGGGGCACCGGTGAAGAAGAGGCAGGTACCTCCAGAGCAGCACCACCACCCAAGAGGTAGAGGACAGCCACCAGTGAAGCGGAAGTGATAGGGGAAGGGCAACTACTGGAACCCTTCACGAAGTTTGGGGAATTCGATAAAGGCAAGGCAGGGATAATTGTGTTGAGAGACAGCGCTGCCTCTTTCGATTACACAGAGGTCACGCAGGCCATCGTCGAGCACACTTCGTCCAGGCCAAGCGAAAGGGAGCATTCAAACAGAGTAATCCGAGACAGGTACAAGGCCGAATTGGGGGGATATGTGGAAAATTATTCTACCAGGCTCTCCGCCTCTATCAACGCGGACACTGAAAGCCTGGTATTATCTATGGCGGAGGCCACCCTGGACCCCAATTCTGATGTTCCCAGCTATAAAGTGCTTGAATTGGCCATTGACATGCAGAAGGTGTCAACTAATGAATTGTGCGACCTGTTTCAAACAGTCTGCGACATGATGAAGGACAAACTAATGCAGCTCACCCTCGCATTAAGGAAGCTAGAACAGAAGCATGACCAGCTGAGGGCATCCCTTGTAGCTGAACAGGTTTCTTGCCGTGCCAACGCACACTAGGTGCGTGATCTCCAGGACCAAATCAAAAACTCAGATGAAGGAGGAAAAGGCGCACAGGCAGCTCTCATAAAGCAGTTGCAGAATGAGGTTGCATCCACAAAAATGCAGGCTCGTATTCCTGCCTCGCATCATGTCCAAACAGCGGAATTGGTACAGGCGGAGGAAGAAAAAGCAGAGCTTTCCGCCAGGTTATCCAAGGAGAGGGAAGAAAAGGGAAAAATGGCCGAAAGGATCAGTGAGTTGCAAGGCAAAGTGACAGAGCTACAAGCCAGGTGGGATTCGCACAGCTGCCAGATAGCTGAAGCGTCAAGTGGAGCCAGCTCACTGCCAGCACAATTGTCTACAGCCAGAGCTGAGATTTAAGTTTTGGAGAAACAAGCATCCACGACCAGGCAAAAGATCGCAGAATTGGAGAGCTCCCTAGCCGACAAAGCCAGAACAGTCAAAGGGCTGCAGAAGGAAGTCGAGCACGAGAAAAAGGTCACGGCTGAGCAGCAGAAAACCATTGCAGACATGAAAAGTCGAGCAAAGGGGAACCTTACCCTTCTCGAGGCCAGAAGCATAATCTGGTCAGACATAATCACGGCTATAACCGAGCAATGGGAGTTTCTGACAATGATAGGATAGCTCAAGTCTACTTTTCCCTATCTAAGTAGAAAGTTGCAGGAGGTGGGAATTGATCTGCCTAACAGAGCTCAACGTGCTGGGGATTATATCTCATTTCTGTACGCATTAAGAGAAAACGACTTGGAGAAACATGGTATCTCCAGCTGATTTATAGAGGTCATTGAATGTCATAAGATCATCAATAAGGAGAAGGCATGAGCAGCAGCTTCAAGAGCCCTTCAACGGGTGGGCGACAGTGTCGAGAGGTTTGATGAGGTATGGGATGAAATCACGACAGCCGGACTCCCCTCCTGCTGGGAACCGACCGATCCCGCTGTGATTTTTCCTCTGGACCAATACACAGCGCACTTGCAGAAGGAAAGAGATCGGACTGACCTCCAGATGGGAAAAGCAACTCAGCTCAAAGCCGATACAATTGTTATGGTCCTTCAAAAGGAGTTTAATCTCCTTTACATGATCCGGCACTGACTTCCAACTGAGGCAGGTTTGCACGCTCTCGGTGAAGCCTTCATCGAGGTGGAGGGGCTCTCAGCAATGCCCGAACCAACTGTGGAAAGCCAGCAGAGACTGACACAATTTGAGTCAGCATACCAGCTCATCTGCTAACATACCTCCGCCTGAATCTGCAACCGCTTCCACTCAGCCTCGCCAGTGATTTTTTTGTTAACTCATGATATGGTCTTAACGGCCTATTTCACTTTCATTTGGTTTATTTCTTTTAAAGTTCTGAGTGGGTTGTTTTCCCCCACTCTTGCATTTTACTTTTTACATCAAACATTTGTTTAAATTTCTGTTTTGAAAATGGCCTGGGGCCTTCTTACACATGATGGGAGGTTTTGATTCCCCATCATTAAATTTTGTTGCTATGAAAATGATATCTAACAATTTTTTCCCATGCGAAGAAGATATTTTCCCAAAATGTCTTCTCGCTAAAAGGGGAGGAATCCTATATAAGGTAGATCAAAGAAGAAAGAAAGGTTCCAAAATTTTGGAGGAAAGACTGTGTAGTGTCTTCTTGTTTAACATTTTGTGAAAGTCTCAATATGAATGCAAAGAGCCCGTAGGGCCTCAATCAAAAGAAGTTTTGTTTCGGCTAAGGATTATGGTCTTGTTTCTTCATAGTGTGTTATTCTCTCTGATGTGCTGTAGTGTTGTTATTCGTTTTGCTTATATCCATATATCTGATATTACATTCTGGAATGCGAGTAGCTGGCTGCTTTCTGTTATGAATTTATCCCTGTGGATACTTATTTCATTAACTTCTCGGCACTTTAAATATGGCTCAGATGTAATGTGTCATTCCACTCTCACCTCATTCGCATTTCTGCTATGTTGAATGTTATGAAGTATTATTTACGAACGTGGTTGCCATGTATGGATTCTTAATGTTTAAGCCCATCACATGTTAATGTATGTTTCTGAATACTGTCTTTATATCAATTAATATCTCCTCCTTTCTACATTCTCAGTAGATACTTTTATATCATCTTTCTCTGTGAACTATTCGAGAATCCAGCCCTTGCTACAAGCAGACTATCTTGGAATTGTCTTGTGCATTTATGTTGGGACTTAATATCTTTCTTATTCAGAATTGCCTCTTCAACTTTAAGCTTCTGAAATATTGGATACCACTGAAATTTTAGTTTTCTCATTTGACAAGAAATAGTCCGAGAGCTTGGTCTTGATGAGATCCTTCTCACTACATAATCATGTCTCTCTTCTATATAAGATGTCCTAGGCACTGGTCTATGGCAACTCTAGGCTGTATCTAGGAGTTACAACACTAAGTAACCCTTAGGATTCTCATAAAGCCTTGTCAAACCTTAAATATTTCAGTTACCAAGCCATAAGAGTAAACTCTGTACGTTTTGACACCCTAGCTAAGTGTTAAATCAGACTTAGAACACTCTCTTAACCTATAAGACCAAAATAACTCAGAAAAACCAAAAACAAATTTCAGTTTGGCTTCATAATAAACTTCGTGGTGGACCATAAAACCTTTTACCTCCAAAAGACCTAAAAATTCCCACCTGGCGACTCCACAATCCTAAAATCAGACCTTAAGACTCCACTGGGAAGACCCCAAGTCTTAATAGAATCTTACAAACTCAGCTAGATGGCTTTAAGATTAAATTTTCCTTCTTATGAAAATATCAGTTAGCCTCTTAAAGATTGTCATATTTGGTTAAAAACTTTTCTTTTTTAACTGGGTCTGAAAAACATAGCATAGTGGCTCCTAGAAAGATTCATACTAGAGCCTACCTTGACCCGAACCCACCGGGAACAGTTGCAAACCCTGAAATTATCCTTAGGAAGTCTCCTAAGATTAAATTATCAACTGTTTTCAGATCACCCTTGAGAGCTAATTCAGTTCCTGAAAATATTTCAGCTCTACAACAATCTCAAGTTGACTTAGTAAATCCATTTAGAACTAGGTCTCTTGGTGATTTAGATCAGTTAGATTCTAAGTCTTCACTATCATCTCCTGAAGCAAGTGAACCTCTTGGTAGCAGAGAAACAACTCCTCCTGATTTACATTTTCTTCACAACTTAGGTGTCTCTCATCCAAGATCAGCTCAGCAGTCTATTCCTAGTTCATCCACTTCTGCTCACCCTTCATCCACTGTTCAAACCACTACACCTCAGCCCACTATTCCTGTTATTAATCCGCTCCTTGTAAATCCACCCCCACCACCTATCATGGCAGCATGGTATGCTCCTCTAGTCCTTCATGTACCATTAGTTAATCTTCCACAGGACTATCAGTCCAAAATTCCATTATATGATGCTAAAAATGCTATAACTGCATCACAACATGTAGATAAAATGAATGACTACTTTGAAAGAAATGAAATTGATGATGATTCCGTCAAGCTTAGGTTATTTGCTCAGAGCCTAGGGGGAGAAGTACGAAAATGGTTCAAAGTTTTAGCCCCCCATAGTATTAATGATCTCCAAGGCTTCCATCAAACGTTCTTAAACAAACAAGAAGTAAAGAAAAACCCTCTCCAAGTCCTTTCTGACTACAAGAACCTCCATAGAAACACCGGGGAAAGTGTGCAAGCTTACTGCACTAGATTCAATAGTGTGTATAATGCACTTTCCCCAGAACTAAAGCCTCCACAGGGCTCATCTTTAAACAAATTTCCTGAAGGGTTTGACTTTGACATGACCTATCAACTGAGAGAGAGAGATTTTGCAACTCTCGAAGATATGCAAAAGGGTGCTCTTTCTGTGGAAGTCAACTTAATGGAGAAAAGAGCAAGAATGAAAACTGAGAAGAGAGTATCTTTTAGAGAGGAATCCACTCCTTCTACTTCAAGTTCAAAGATGGAGAGGATGTTGGAAGAAATGATGAAAGAGATGAGCATAATTAAGAGAGCACAAGCAAATCAAAATCAAACTGCTCCTCGAAATAGAAATCAGAATTATAGAAGAAAAAAAAATCAAGACAAACAGAACGGGAATGACCAACAGATTATACCTCCCTTCCAACAAAACTATGTAGATCAATATGAGGAAGATAGGGAATTGGAAAGGTTAGAAGAAGATCATGTAAACTTGATTGGATCAGACAGTGGAGATGATGTTTTCCTCACTGAGGAAGAACAAGGATTCTTGTCTTATGATCAAAATACAAACACCTATGAAGAATCTGATGACTATAGATTGGGTTTTGAAAATTCAATTATGGAAGTGCATAAACAATACGATCTTAGGAGCAAAGGGAATACAGATAAATTAAAAGACAAGAACACTAATACCGCTGTCAAGAAAAACACAGAAACTCAGCCCAAAAAGACAGCGGAGAAAACCAACATTTTGGCCAAAAAACCAAACTTAAACAAAGACAAAAATATTCAACCAAATGTTGAACACAGTACCCCTAGCACCTCAGCCAGTGGTCCTAATAAAACTATCCCAATTACCAGTCCAAACAAGGTGCAACAAATCAAAGTTGCTGAAAATAATTCAGTCGAAAAAACATATGTAAATACAAACAAATCAATTATTCCTTTCAGCCTTGAGGGAGAGATTGCTAAGATAAAAATTGCCATCCCCCTAGCTGAACTAGTGACCCAAGAGATGTAAAAAAACCAAGTTTTGAAAGCTTTGAACTTAGGAAGTGATACAGACACTTTAAACTTGACAGATGACAAACCTGAGTTGTTGTTTGGTCCAGAAGTTGAAGGAAAATATCAAGAAGGGGCTATCCCTCCCTTCTATGTTAGCTTGAACATACACGAGAAAATTTTACACAATGCCATGTTAGATTCGGGAGCTTCAAACAATCTGATGCCCAAGGTGGTAATGGAGAGCTTAAGCTTAGAGATTACTAAACCATACAAATATTTGTGTTCTTTTGACTCAAGCCGAGTCAAATGTTTGGGTTTAATCAAATATTTATGTGTTAATCTAGCTCAGATCCCTGCTAAAAGTCTAGTTATGGATATAGTTGTAGCTGACATTCCCCCCAAGTATGGCATGCTCTTATCAAGATCTTGGGGAGCCAAACTTCAGGCAAGCCTTCAAATGGACACGTCTTATGCCACCATCGCTGTTTTTAACCAAAACAAAAGACTATACAGGGAATTTCACATGAAGTACATGGTGAGAAACCTAGACAAACCAAACAACACTCCAATCTATTCTACTCGATCTAGTTTAGATTCCTTTATCTTATGTAACGAAGATGAATTTACTCAAAAAGACAAAGAGAAAATAGACCCAACCAATCCACCAGAAAAATTGAATCTTATCTTGAATCAACTTCAAAACATCGACAATCAACAGCAACAAGAAAACGAAAATGAGTCAAACGTAATTTGGACAATAAACTTTGATGGATCCTGTAATAAAGCAAGCGCAGGTGCAGGCGTATGGATCTAGAATATGAATCAGAGTTTCTCATATAAATTGGATTTCCCATGCACTAACAATATTGCTGAGTATGAAGCACTTCTCCTAGGTTTACAATTGCTCAAACAATTACAAGCCCAAAAGGTAACAATCTTAGGAGATTCTGAACTTATCATAGAACAAATCAAAGGAGAATACTCAACCAGAAATCTGAGGCTTAAGGAATATCAGAATGTTACTCTCGATTCACTGAAAACCTTTGAAAAATACGAACTTGTTTTCATTCCTAGAGCATTTAATCATTTGGAAAATGAACTCGCTTTTAATGCCAGTAACTGTCAAATATCTAAGATAAATGAACAGATTAGCGTAAAGGTAAAACATAGGCCTGCAGTGCCTGATAACGTAGATCACTGGAAATTTTTTGATTCTAACCAACACATAGACGATTTCTTGAAGTCAGAAAACGATTTCACCATACCAACATCAGAATCTAGCCATAATAAAAAATATCCATATATCGAAGAAATCCCAGAAGCTGAAATAACACACTCTGATGATATAAATCATTATGAGAAAACATTTGAAGCAGAGTCAATTGACAACGTGGACCAAAAAGACCTGGAAGTTTTAGAATGTAAAAACGGTTCAATTCCAAGAGGTCTCTCACCTTTGGAACACCTTTTCAACTTTAATGATGTAGCCAAAGAACAAAAAATGGAGCCTGTAGAAACAAATGTAGAAGAACACAACATAGGCTCCCTAACAGAACCCAAGATGATTAAATTTTCCAGCACTCTTCCAGCTCACATAAAATTTCGATACATTGATCTATTTAAGGAGTTTAAAGATGTTTTTTCCTGGGCATACACAGATCTAAAGTCTTACGATACCAGCATTATTCAGCACAAGATTCCCTTGAAGGAAAATCAAAAGCCCTTCAAACAAAAACTGAGGAGAATAAACCCACTTTTATTACCTTTAGTTAGAGCCGAAATTGAAAATATGCATGATGCTGGCATTATAGTACTTGTTAGATTTTCAGAATGGGTATTAAACTTAGTTTCTGTTAGGAAAAAGACAGGGGAGATCAGACTATGTATCAATTTCATAAACCTAAATAGAGCATCCCTAAAAGACAACTACCCATTGCCCAAGATGGATCATATACTTCAGAGGGTAGTTGGGTCGAAAAGGATATCACTCTTAGATGGGTTCTCGAGTTACAACCAGGTGTCAGTGCTCCCAAGTGATCAAATCAAAACTGCTTTTACCACACCTTGGGGCACCTTTATGTATGTCAAAATGCCTTTTGGGTTAATGAATGCAGGGGCCACCTTCCAAAGGGCCATGGACATAGCCTTTTCTGAAGATATTGGCTATTTCATAATTATTTACCTTGATGACATAACTGTCTTTTCAAAAACTGATGAAGAACATTTGACTCATTTAAGAAAAGTTTTTTAGAAGTGTAGGAAATTTAGCTTGTCATTGAATCCCAAGAAGACACTCTTTGGTCTATAATTTCAGAAGAGGGAATCAAAATAGACCCTACAAGGATACATGGCATATTACAAATCAGTCATCCAAGAAGCCTCAAAGAGTTGCAATCTTTCATCGGAAAGATTAATTTTTTGAGAAGGTTTATCCCTAACCTTTCTGAGCTATTAAAAAACATTACAAACATGCTTAAGAAATATGTGGGTGTAAAATGGACTTTACCAGCTAAACAATCATTCGAACTGGTCAAACAAGCTCTTACCCAAACACCGATCCTGATTAGTCCAGATTTTACCAAAGAGTTTTACATCTTTTATTTTGCATCTGAGTATACAACAGCTGCAGTTTTACTTCAAAATAATGATTTGGGGCAAGAACAACCAATATCTTTCTTTAGTAGGGCCTTAAGAGATGCTCCTCTCAAATATAATATCATGGAGAAGCAAGCCTTAGCATTGGTGAAAGCATTGAAAGACTTAAGGGTCTATATTTTACACTCTCACATAATTGCTTTTTTTCCGCATACTGTTGTCAAGGACATTCTAAGTCAAGACCCTAATGGTAAAAGGGGAAAATGGATTGCAACTATTCTTGAATATGACTTAGAAATCAGGCCCACCAAACTAGTTAAAGGGCAAGGATTAGCAAAACTTATGGCTGAATCTAACTTCCAAGCACTAGACATGAATATGGTAGATGTGTTGGAAGAAATAGAAGAATCCAATGTTCCTATTATTGAAGAAACATTTCTAAATTCTCCTTGGTATGCTGACATTATTTATGTGCTTTTATATTTAAATACCCCTCTTTCTTTGTCTAAAACTAAAGCTAGATTCTTGAAACAAAAGGCTTTGAGTTTTTTTATCTTAGATGGAGTATTGTATTGGAAAAATGCTGTTGGAATTTTGCTTAAATGTTTACTTGAAGATGATGCAGGGAAAATCATGCATGAATTGCATGATGGAGAATGTGGAGGTCACCTCTACTGGAAGGCCACAGCCAACAAAATTCTTAGATCTGGCTACTATTGGCCTACCCTTTTCCCAGACACTCAAAATTTGGTCATGTCTTGCCATAAGTGTCAAATATTTGATGGCAAAAGAAAAATCCTTCCCTTACCTCTACATCCTATCAGATTTGAGGCACCTTTTCAACAATGGGGGCTGGACTTCATTGGGGAAATTCATCCATCCTCCTCAGCTCAACATAAGTGGATCCTCACAGCCACTGACTTCTTTACCAAGTGGATAGAAGCTATACCCTCCAGAAATGCTAATGACTCTAACATTATCAAGTTCCTTGAAACAAATATCCTATCCAGATTTGGTTGTCCCAAAAAAATCATAACAGACAATGCTGCTACTTTTAAATCTAAGAAAATGGTTGATTTCTGTTACAAATACCACATAACCTTGGGCCATTCCACTGCTTACTATCCCCAAGGAAATGGATTAGCTGAATCCTCCAACAAGAGTCTCCTCAATATAATCAAAAAATTGTTGGCGAAAAATAAAAAATCATGGCACAGTAAGCTAGTTCATGCCTTATGGGATGATACATTAACTACAAAGAAGTCAATAAATATGTCCCCCTATCATTTGGTTTATGGCATGGATGAAGTTTTTCCTACTGCATTGGGAGTTTCAGTCATGAAACTCCTTCAAGAAGTGCAAAGTGAAGAGAATGATATGCAAAGAAGGATCAACCAAACAATCCATTTACAACAGACCAGAGAAGAAGTTTATGAGAGAACACAGTTAGTCCAAGAAAATATGAACTATTTGATAAGAGGACTAAGGCAAACAATTTCCAAATTGGAAATGTTGTTCTTAAATGGGATTCAAGAAGAGAAGAGAAGGGAAAACATGGCAAGTTTGAGAACTTGTGGAAAGGGCCCTATATTATTCATGCTGAGAGGGGTCACAATGCATTTTTCCTGAAATAATTGAATGGAGAAGATCTATATGGAGGTCCAGTCAATGGCAGGATGCTCAAACATTATTTCTGCCAAGAATCTTAAGTTTCAAAGCATTTTATTTTTCATCGTAAATGTCATAGTCTAACCATTGCATTTCAAATTTAGAAAAATCAAAAATACAAAAAAAAATAAAGAAAGAAAAGAGGGCAGATTGTAAAAAAACAATAAAGGTATAGCCCCATACCAAAAAAGAGAAACAATTCTAAAAGTGTGCAAGATTAAATGCCACTACTGAAAAACACACTTCTAGTTAGTCAAACTGCCTAATCTTGACTAATTAGCCTTTAAATTTTTTGCTAATAGGATAGCGAATTTGATTTGCCAAACTGTTTAATCTTGGCTTATCAGTAGATAGATTAGGATAGAAATGAAAGGTTCAAACATGTTCAAAATCTGAACCTAAGTTTCCAAAAGAGAGATGACTCAAATCTGTTTTATTTTTTCTAAGTCAAAAGATGTAAAAATATGGTTCTAATCAGATTAAAACCTGAACCAGAAGAAAAGAAAATTTATCTCAAAACAAAGATCAAAACAGAGCTATAGAAAAGAGGAAGAAAATATTTTCAAATTTTAGATCTCAAGCCTTCCATTTTTGTTTTAAATTTTGTGCAAAATAAATGTCTATGTGCAGCTTATCTTTTATGCCATAGACTAGCATCAAGTTAGACTATCCAATCCTAACTTGAATGCTTTTCAATTTCTGTTGTAAAATTTAGAGAATAAAAATCTGTTGGACAGTTTAATCCCAACAGATAATAGAATAGGTAGAGAAACATCTGAACTCAACTGTTTAATCTGATTTCAGGGAGAAATAAAGAGTATAATTAGATTATTTTTATGTTTTTAAAGAAATAAAATGTTGTGAAAAGAGTTTGCCAATCCAAGTGCACTCTAAATGAAGAAAAAATGTTAGATCAGTAGGATTGGGTTAGTAGAAAGCTTTTTTATGAAAGAACCATTGTTTTTATGGCTGCTAGTATGTTTCAGAGCAAAAGAAGATCATCCACAGAAGGGAAGGCAACCCAATGAAGGAGGCAACTGATCAGCCTCCCAGAGAATGCAAGTCTGAAATTCTTGATGCCTTCAAAAAGGCACCATCCCCAAGTGGAGCCACTGTTAGCCACCCATAAATTCTGTCATATCAGGTGGTGGCTAAATGATGTTGGATAGCCTTCAAGAAACAATTTCATTACTAAAATTGCTGATTCTTAAAGTCTTTTGATAATATCCTATCCTTTGGATAATCGTCACTACTGTTTCCCTTCAGAACTCAGAAATCCTGCTGATTTCCAAGCCAAAATACTGCTGCAAGCACCATTTCCCTTTTTCCCTTCTCCCAAAACTAACTTTCATTTGCTCCCCTTTTCTCCATAAATCTCCTTTGTTTTCATGATTCCTCTTCTTCCCTTCATGAAAATCATTTTTACAAAGTTAAAGACTCACTCTTTAACCTTATCGGAACCCTTATAACCCTTTGAAAATCATTGGAAAACTATAAAAACCCACATTTTTGGCATATATGGGTCCTAGCCCCTTTTCCCATTGACCCTTGGTCACATCGTTTCCCATGCGCCCACGGCCCCGCATTCGGGCGCCTATCCGCTTCAAATAAAATAATTCCCAACCAAAGTTAAAACCTTGGTTATATATTAAAAATCGTCGGTTTTATTATTTTATTTATTTTTTCGCTGGTTCAAATTTTAAACCATTCCGCACCGTCAATCTGATCTGAAGATCAGACGGTGCGGAGTCTGTGTCTCGGTGGTCCCCGCATTCCACTAACCCATTCCAAAAACCGCGCGGTATTAATCGCACCGCCTTTGGGCAAGGGCGGTTTTTTCTCGATCGCCAGCGATTCCATACGCTGGATGACACGCATCCTGGGTACTGTTCACAAAACCGCCGTCCATCGTGCGTTAACATTTGGACATGGACGACGCATGATATTTACATCCACCGTCCGATATGGGGCTACCCATACAACGACTATCGCTCAACGAAGATGCCCGACGGTTAACCGGGCTACGACATGATCATCACAGCATCTCCACCGTTGATCTGATCTGCAGATCGACGACCCACATTTCACCGCCCTCATTCGATCGCCCAGTCAACATTTTCCGCTTTGACTCTCCATTTCTGCTCCCGACCATCGATCTCTGCGTGATCGATGGCTCTGATTTCAACAGATCTTTTGCCTTCCCATCAAATCTCGACCATTGGATGATTCCATGCAACGACCACACTCCCTTCACGTGCCTTCTAGATCAGTAACCAATAAATGCATGGATTTTATAATTTTTGTTCGTATTTTGCATGGTTTAAATGGTTTTCTCGCCATTTTTAAAGAAAATTCGAAGGTAGAGGGTGACGATCCTCCTGCCTTCGATTCACCAAAGAAAATCAAACACAGGGTTTAGAATTCACATTTCATTGATGATTCTTGAGGAATTGATGCCATATCGCCCCTACGCATCCCTGCACATCCGCAAAAACACCATGAATCTAGCACAGTCAGAGAATTATCAGTGCCAAAGATGAAATTATCAGGACAGAGAATTAAAGATAGAGTTATGGAGATTACGGCTAGAAATGGATTATCAGAAGCCTAAACCACAGTTTAAATGAAAATCATGACTATTTTATTAGAAAAGATACCTCCACTGTCACCTCAGGGGCTAATTAAAAATTCCAGCCACCTGTAGCCTCAAAGCAATCAAAGAAGGTTGAAGTTATTACCAGACTAGGAGATATTTGGCATCAACACAGCTGAACAGTTATTTCAACCAAAGGAACTTATTGTAGCTGTCGACAGAAGTTATTTCAAAGACGATGAGAAGCCTTGAAGTCAACAAATTCTTTCCATCAAACCTAATAGTTAATGTAAATGATTTTATACAGAAGACACCCGTGAAAATTGCTTCATTGAGCACCCAAAGGCCAAGTAGCCATTTAAGTCTGTATTAATTAGTTTTTGGGATATTTTATCAGATCTCACCTCCTCATTCTTCTATATATACTTCTAAAGAAGATGAGTGAGGGGTTGGTTGTTGTTTGATCACAAGTTGTAATACTAAAACTCTTTGAAGTAAATACATAGTATGTTGAAGTTGAAGAACAAATTGAAGTCTTGGAGACCTTGATGATGTTGTTGCATGCTTGTTCTTGAGAAGGATATATCATTGGATGCATGAGCTTGGCTATTGGTGAAGTATTCTGAACTGTTTTATTTTTTCCCCCATTTTCATTTTGTTCCATAATTTCTTACTACAGTAGGTTGAAATTTTTAGGTTAAGAAATGACTCTTGGAAGCACCTTAGACCTGTTCATCCTTCACTGTTTTATGTTTTCTTCTGTTGAAGTATTTTAGAGGCTTTAATCTTTCTCTTTATTCTTCATACTTGTTTATTTCCTTAATAGTTTGAAAATTTGGTTACAACATGATTTATGGTTCTCCCTGCTTGTCTGCTGCCACTTAAAAACTGTTATTGAAGTCTCCCTTTGAAGTTCTTTGCTTATAGTGAATCAAAGAGGTCTGTTTTGATCTTGCCATTTGTCCTCACTTAAACAGTTAGCTTAAAGGTCATTATAATTATGATCATAGATTTTTTTAGGTGTTCCCTCTTCTATGACTGTAATTATCAGTAAATATTTTATGTTTTCTAAGTCCTTTAGAATAAAATCTTTGAGGAAATAGGGTGTTCCCTGAATCTTAGATTTCATTTTGAAAGTTTTCTTGAAGTCATTATTTGCTTAAAGAATGTTTGTAGAATTTATGGTTAGCCCTGTCTATCAAATATCTCTTTATTTGTTTAAGTTATGTTTTCAGGTTCCCTTTGTTGAGAATTCAATTTCTCTTTCCAAATCATTAATGTTCATCCCATTCCAAAAACAAAAGGATCCTGTGGCCAAGTTATATTTGCCCTTTGGTATCCCATATCCTTTGATGAGTATGTTATGACCTTTTCTTGACTCCATTTCCCAATGAACCAGATGTTTCTCCATTATGTGTATCTTTCCTAGGCCTTTCATGTTCTACTATATCAATCCAACCAAACAAACAAACAAACACTTGCACTTAATAACTAGTCTAAAATCAATACTCTAAGCACACAAGATAAACCTTTGCAAACAAAAATTTGAGAGATCCCTCTCTGAGGATAGGAGGACTAGATCCTATAACTCTAAAGATTGGTTCTGATGCTACCTTGTCTTTTGATTTTCCAAACTATAAAAACACGGGACACCAACACGGCCCAGGATCATTTCGGAAGCCCCAATTTTCTTCCTTGCATTTTTCACTGCTGATTAAGGTTTTAAACCCATTTCTTCACATTTTTCGCCCATATTATTATAATGTGACTTCGTCACATTGTATTATTACATTTTCTCCTGAACGTTGATCTCTGCTTGATCAACGACCCTAACTTAATCTCTCCACCATTTCCTCCTATCCCCAGCCTCTGAAGCAGCTTTACCCAATAACGTAGGATTTTATAATATTTTTTGTATTTTGCAGGTTTTAATGGTTTTTCCATTATATAAAAGGAAAAATTTAAGCCGAGGATGACATTCCTCCAGGCTTTCATTCATTGAGGAAGATCGTTCTGCGGGGTTCTATACCACGTTTCGTCAATACATCATGAGTATTGATGCCATATGAACCCCATATCACCTGCACATCGACAAGACACAACAATGCCTAATTGAAATAAAGAGTATCAGTGTCGAAGACCCAAAGACAACAGAGATGAAGAATTAGACATTGATTATACAGTTTGGAGTGGATTATGGCTAAGATCGAAAATCAAAAGCCTAATCCACTAAATTAAACACAGTTAAAGGCAAATGAAGAATTTTTATTAGACAGAGGATGCCTCCACTGCCACATCAGAGGATAATTGATTCCTCTCAGCTACCAGATTTCCACCTGTAGCCTCAAAGCATCCAAACAGAGGCCGAGTAATGACCGGAACAGAGGATATTTTCCTCACAACAACTGAACAGTTAATTTAGCTGAAGAAGTTATTGAAAAATATCTACTGATTTACTACAGAGATGACACAGAGCCTTAAAGTCAACAAAATCTCCCCATCGAGCTTACTTCTTAATGAAAAACAATTAATACAGAGGAAATATTTGTGAACTTCTCCATCGAGCCCCTCAAAGGCAGAGAAGTATTAATCTGTATTAATTGAACCTGGGAGATATTTTATCCATCCCACCTCCTCATATCTTCTATACATACTTCTATAGAATATGAAACAATATTGGTTGCAGAACTTTGAAATATACTTATGCTCGAAACTCCTACTTGTAAATAGTGTTCAAAGGCTCTTGAAGCTATGTTTGTGATCGAATAGGTAGGCTAAGAAGTGAAGATGATTGCTGAAATAAAACACTAGACTTGAAGATTGTAACTGGTTTGAAGCATCAATACATGCTAATTTATGGGATCCTGATCTATGTCAACGGTGATGTTTTCCTTATTGTAAATTGTTATTTTATTTCTATTTTCACTCTGTCCATATTCTATGATAAAGAACAACAAGCATAGAGTTAGGATTTACTGTTTAGCAATACTATTCTCTGACTGATAAGATTTATCTACATGTTTTCTTGCAAATTGTGTTGTTTAGGAATGATTTAATTTAGTTTAAGTAGTTAGGAATGCTGGCGTTCCCTCATCCTACTGTCTAAGCTAAATGTTGTTCTTGAATGTTATTTTAAATTTATGTTAAGTAGAGATGAACTAAGGAAGTGATGGTGATCCCTGTTCTTTAGTTTTATCCCCAAAAAATAGCTAAAAGTTTCCCCAAGAGTGTGTTGAAAGCAGGCTAGGTTAAAAGTCCTTACCTAATCTTAGACTATTATTTGTTATCTCATGTGTTTGTCTTGAAAGTTCACTAAGTAAAGCAGAGCTAGGGAAGTCTATGGTGAGCCCTGTCCTCTAGTTTCTTCTCCAACAGTTTCTTTTAAAGTTTCCCTTTGTGTTTAAAATGTTTTCTATTGGAAGTGCATCAAAAGATGGTTAGTTTCGAAGTACTTACCAGATCTTAGATTACTTTTATGTCTTTCTTAAGTGTATGCCGAAAGCAGGATAGTTTCAAAGTACTTACTTGATCTTAGGCTGCTCTTTGAATCATTTGTTTATTTCTCCTTCTTGTTGTATCATTCCATTCCATAAAATCAACTTTAAAGAGATCCTTAGACATATATGACTTGCTCCATGGACCACTCTTGAACCTTGCTGTTTCAATTAAAACCCTATTATGACTCCATAGCCCAATGGACTAAAAACCAACGTCATATCTATCTTTTAAGCCAAAGCTTGTTCTGATTGCTTTCAACTTCACACCTTTGAAACTCTTTCCATTTAGGACTTTCCACTCAAATAATAATCATGCTCAACCATCCAAAACAAACAAAACCCCTTGTTCTTCATTAATAGCCTAACATCATTACCCAAAAATCCTTAAAAGATAAATCCATCTTTGCACTTATTGGAGAGATCCATCTCCAGATTCGGGAGGGCTAGATCCTAGAATCTCAAAGTGGTTGAAATAGTGTTCTCCTTGGATTTTGACTTTGCCAATCTTGCAAGTTACAGGGAGCTAACAACCTTAACCTAACCTTAACCTTGAATTTACCCTTAACCTAACCTTAACCTTAAACTTAACCTAACCTTAACCTTAACCTTATCTTAACCTTAACCTAACCTTAACCTTGACCTTAACCTAACCTTAACCTTATCCTTATCCTTAACCTTATCTTAACCTTAGCTTAACCTTAAACTTCACCTTAACCTAACTATAACCTTACCCTTAACCGTAACCTCAACCTAACCTTAAACTTAACCTTAACTTTACCCTTAACCTTAACCTTATCTTAACCTTAACCTTAACTATAACCATAACCTTAACCTTCCCATAACCATACGCTTAACCTTGACTTTATCCTTAAGGTTAAGGTTAGGTTAAGGGTTTGGTCAAGGTCAAGGTTAAGGTTAGGTTAAGGGTAAGGTTATAGGTAAAGTTAAGGTTATGGTTAGGATAAGGTTAGGGTTAAGGTTAAGGTTAAGGGAATGTTAACGTTAAAGTTAGGTTAATGTAAGGTTAAGGTTACGAGTTTAGTCAGGTTAAGGTTAAGGTTAAGGTTAAGGTTATGGTTTTGGTAAGGTAAAGGTTAAAATAAGGTTAAGGTTAAGGTTAGGTTAAGGGTAAAGTTAAGGTTAGTGTTAGGTTAAGGTTAAGGTTAAGGTTAGGTTAAGGGTAAAGTTAAGGTTAGGGTTACGTTAAGGTTAAGGTTAAGGTTAAGGTTATGGCTAGGCTAAGGATAAGGTTAAGGTTAAGGTTAAGGTCAAGATTAGGTTAAGCTTAAGGTTAAGGTTTGGTCAAGGTTAGGGTTAGGTTATAGTTAAGGTAAATTTTAAGGTTAGGTTAAGGGTAAAGTAAAGGTTAAGGTTAATGTCAAGGTTAAGGGTAAAGTTAACGTCAAGGTTAGGGTTAGGTTATAGTTAAGGTTAGGTTCGGTTAAGGTTAAGGTCAAGGTTAAGGGTAAAGTTAAGGTCAAGGTTAAGGTTAGGTTATAGTTAAGGTTAAGGGTTTGATCAAGATTAGGGTTAGGTTAAGGTTAAGGTTAGATTAGGATAAGGTCAAGGAAAAGGTTAGGTTAAGGTTAAGGTTACAGGTTTAGTCAGGTTGAGGTTAAGGTTACGGTTAAAGTTAAAGTCAAGGTTAAGGGTTTGGTTAAAGTTAAGGTTAAGGATAGGTTAAGGGTAAAGTTAAGGTTAAGGTTAGGGTTAAGGATAGGGGAAGGTTAAGGTTAAGGTTAAGGTTTGGTTAAGGTCAAGGTCAAGGTCAAGGTTAAGGTTAAGGTTAAGTTCAAGGTTAAGGGTAAAGTTAAGGTCAAGGTTATGGTTATGTTATATTTGAGGTTAAGGTAAGGTTAAGGGTAAAGTCAAATTTAAGGTTAAGGTGAAGGTTAAGGGTAAGGTTAAGGTTAAGGATTATGGGTTTAGTTAGGTTAAGGTTAAGGGTAAGGTTACGGTTAAGGTTAAGAGTTTGGTTAAGGTTAGGTTAAGGTTAAGGTTAAGGGCTTGGTAAAGGTTAGGGTTAGGGGTAAGGTTAGGGTAAGGTTAGGGTTAAAGTTAGGGGAAGGTTAAGGTTCAAGTTAGGTTAAGGCAAGGTTAAGGTTAAGGTAAGGTTAAGTTTAAGGTTACATGTTTAGTTAGGTTAATTTTAAGGTTAAGGGTTTGGTAAAGGTTAGGGTTAGGTTATAGTTAACTTTAAGGTTAGGTTAAGGGTAATATTAAGGTTAAGATTTTGATCAATGTTAGGGTTAGGTTATAGTTAAGGTTAAGGTTAAAGTTAAGGTTAGGGTTAAGTTTAGAGTAAAGGTTAAGGTTAAGAATTTGGTCAAGGTTAGGGTTTAGGTTTTAGTTAAGGTTAAGGTTAAGGTTAATATTAAAGGTTTGGTCAAGGTTAGGGTTAGGTTATAGTTAAGGTTAAGGTTACTGGTTTAGTCAGGTTAAGGTTAAGGTTAAGGGTTTGGTCAAGGTTAAGGTTAAGGGTTTGGTCAAGGTTAGGGTTAGGTTGTAGTTAAGGTTAAGGTTACAGGTTTAGTTAGGTTAATATTAAGGGTAAGGTTAAGGTTAAGGTTAAGGAATTGTTCAAGGTTAGGGTTAGTTTATAGTGAAGGTTAAGATTAAGTTAAGGGTAAAGTCAAGTTTAGGGTTAAGGGTAAGAAGGTTAAGGTTAAATTTAATCTTAACCTTAACCTTAACCTCAACCTCAACCTAACCTTAACCTTAAAATTGACCTTCCCATAACCATAACTTTAACCTTAACCTTAACCTATCCTTAACCTTAACCTTAATCTTAACCTAACCTTAACCTTAACTATAACCTACCCCTAACCTTACCCTAACCATAAACTTAACTATAATAACCTAACCCTAACCTTAACCTTACCCTTAACCTATGCTTAACCTTGATCTTGAACTTGAACTTAACCTTGACCTTAAAGCTCAACGTAACCTTAACCTTAAGTTTAACTATAACCTAACCTAATTTTTAAATTATCTATAACCTAACCCTAACCTTAACCAAACCCTTAACCTTAACCTTAAGCTTAACATTAACCTTAACCTAACCTTAACCTTAACATTAACCTTCCCATAACCATAGCCTTAACCTTAACCTTAACCTTAACCTTCACCTTCACCTTAACCTTGAATTTACCCTTAACCTAACCTTAACCTTAACCTTCCCATAACCATAACCTTAACCTTGACTTTACCCTTAACCTAATATTAACCTTAACCTTAACCTTAACCTTCCCCTGACATTAACCTTAACCTTCCCATAACCATATCTTTAACCTTAACCTTGAACCTACCATTGACCTTAACCTTAACCTTGACCTTAACCTTACCCTTAAACTTATCTTAACCTTAATGTTACCTTAACCTTAACTTTACACTTAACTTTACCTTAACCATAACCTTAACCTTAACCTTATCTTAACCTTACCTTAACCATAAGCTTAACCTTAACCTTATCCTAACCTTAACCTTGACTTTACCCTTAATGTAACGTTAACCATAACCTTATCTTTACCCTTAACCTTGACTTTACTCTTAACTTAACCTTAACCTAACCTTAACCTTAACTTAACCTTAACCTTAACCTTAAACTTGACTTTACCTTAACCTAATCTTAACCTCTTAACCTTAACCTTAATATTACCCTTAACCTTAACCTTAACCTTAACCAAACTAAACCTTTAATATTTATATTAACCTAACCTTAACCTTTACCTTTACCTAAGCTTAACCTTAACCTTAACCTTGACCTTACCCTTAAGGTCAAGGTTAAGATAAGGTTAAGGTTAAGGTTAAGCTTAGGTAAAGGTTAGGTTAAGGTTAAGGTTAATATTACGGTTATAGTTATGGGAAGGTTAAGGTTAAGGTTAGGTTAAGGGTTTGGTCAAGGTTAGTGTTAGGTTATATTGAAGGTTAAGGTTAAGTTAAGGGTAAATTCAAATCATAAACCTTAACCTTAACCTTACCCTTAACCTTCACCTTAACCTTAACCTTGACTTTACCCTTAACCTAACCTTAACCTTAACTATAACCTAACCCTAACCTTGACCTTAACTTTACCTTTAACCTTGACCTTAACCTTAACCTTAATCTTGAACTTGACCTTAACCTAACCTTAACCTTAATCTTGAACTTGACCTTAACCTTAACCTTAACCTGACTAAACCCATAACCTTAACCTTAACCTTAAGCTAACCTTAACCTTATCTTAACTATAACCTTAACCTTACCTTTGGTTAGGTAAAGTCAAGGTTAAGGTTATGTTAAGGATAAAGTCAAGGTTAAGGTTAGGGTTAGGTTATAGTTAAGGTCAAGGTTATGGTTAGATTAAGGTTCACGTTAAGGATTTGGTTAAGGTTAAGGGTAAGGTTAAGGTTAAGGTTAGGTTAAGGGTAAATTTGGGGTCAAGGTTAAGGTTAAGGGTTTGGTCAAGGTTAGGGTTATGGTTAGGGTTAGGTTAAGGTTAGGGTTTGGGAAGGTTAATATTAAGTTGAAGGGGTTAAGGTTAGGTTAAGGTAAAGTCAATGTTAGGGTTAGGTTATAGTTAAGGTTAAGGTTAGGTTAAGGGTAAGATAAGGTGAAGGCTAAGGTTAAGGTTAAGGTAAGGTTAAGGTCAAGGTCGAGGCTAAGGTTAATGTTAAGGTCAAGGTTAATGGTAAAGTTGAGGTCAAGGTTAGGGTTAGGTTATAGTTAAGGTTAAGGTTAGGTTAATGGTAAAGACAAGGTTAAGGTTAGGTTAAGGTTCAGGTTAAGGTTAAGGTTAAGGGTTTTGTTAAGCTTAGGTTAAGGTTAAGGTTAAGGTTATGGGTTTGGTTAAGGTTAAGTTAAGGCTAAAGTTAAGGTTATGGTTATAGTAAGGTTAGGGTAAGGTTAAGGTTATGTTTAGGTTAAGTTTAGGGTTAACGTTAATGTTAAGGTTAAGGTTAAGGGTTTAGTTAAGGTTAAATTTAGGTTAAGGTTAAGGTTAAGGTTAGGGTTAATATAAGGTTAAGTTTAAGATTAGGTTAAGGTTAAGGTTTAAGGTTATGGGTCTTAACCTTAACCTTCACTATAACCTACCCTTAATATTAACCATTACCTAACCTGGACCTTAACCTTAACCATAGGTTATGGTTAGGGTAAGGTTAGGGTTAAGGTTAATGTTAAGTTTAATGTTAAGGGTTTAGTTAAGGTTAAGGTTAAGGTTAAAGTTAATGTTAAGGGTTTGGTCAAGGTTAGGGTTAGGTTATAGTTAAGGTCAAGGTTAAGGTTATGGATAAGTTAAGGTTAAGATAAGGTTAAGGGTAAGGTTAAGGTTAAGGTCAGGATAAGGTTATGGTTAAGGTAAGGTTAATCGTAAAGTTAAGGTTAAGGTTAGGTTAGGTTAAGGTTAAGGTTTAAGGTTACGAGTCTTAACCTTAACCTTCACTATAACCTACCCTTAACATTAACCTTTACTTAACATTAAACTTAACCTTAACCATAACCTTAACCTTAATCAAACCCTTGACATTAACATTAACTTAACCTTAACCTTAACCTTGAACTTAACTATAACCTAACCACAACCTTGACCAAACCCTTAACCTTAACATTAACCTTAACCTTACCTTAACGTTTACTTTAAAATTAACCCTAACCTTAACCATAACCTTTACCTTAACGTAACCTTAACCTGACTAAACTTGTAACTTGAACCTTAACCTAAAATTAACCTTGACTTTACCCCTAACCCTAACCTTAACCATAAAATTTACCTTAAGGTTAAGGTTAAGGTTAGGTTATAGTGAAGGTTAAGGTTAAGATAAGGTTAAGGGTAAGGTTAAGGTTAGGGTTAGGATATAGTTAAGGTTATGGTTAGGGTAAGGTTAGGGTTAGGTTATAGGTAAGGTTAAGGTTAAGGTTACATTAGGTTAAGGTTAAAGTTAATGTTAAGGTTAGGTTAAGGGTAAAGTCAAGGTTAAGGTTAAGATTAGGATAAGGTTAAGGTTACGAGTTTAGTTAAGTTAAGGTTAAGGGTAAGGTTAAGGTTAAGGGTTTGCTAAAGGTTAGGGTTAGGTTAACTGTAAGGTTAAGCTTAAGGTTAGGTTAAGGTTACGGTTATGGTTAAGGTTAGGTTAAGTTTAAGGTTAAGGTTTTGGTTAGGTTAATGTCAAGTTCAACGTTAAGGTTAAGGTTAATGTCAACGTTAAAGGTAAATTTAAGGTCAAGTTTAGGGTTAGGTTATAGTTAAGGTTAAGGTTAGGTTAAGGGTAAAGTCAAGGTTAACCTTAACCTTCCCATAACCTTAATCTTAACCTAACCCTTAAGGTTAAGTAAAAGTTAAAGTTAAGGATAAGATAAGGTTAAGGGTATGGGTTTAATAAGGTTAAAGTTAATGTTAAAGTTATGTTAAGGGTAAAGTCAAGGTTAAAGTTAGGTTAAGGGTAACGTTAAGGTTAGGTTAAGGTTAAGGGATTGGGAAGGTTAAGGTTAAGGTAATGTTAACATAAGGCTATGGTTAAGGTTATGGTTAAGGTAAGGTTAGGTTAGGGTTTAAGGTTAAGATTAGGTTAGGTTAAGGTGAAAATAAGGTAAGGGTAAGGTTAAATTAACTTTACCCTTAAGGTTAAGGTTACGTTAAGGGTAAACTCAAGGTTAAAGTTAGGTTAAGGTTAAGATAAGGTTAAGGTTAAGGTTAGGTTAAGGGTAAAATTAAGGTTAAGGTTAAGGTTATGGTTATGGTAAGGTTAAGGTCAATGTTAAGGTTAAGGTTTAGGTTACGTTAAGGGTAAATTCAAGGTTAAGTTTAGGTTATGGTTAAGTTTAAGGTTAAGGTTATGGGAAGGTTAAGGTTAAGGTTAATGTTAGGTTAGGATAAGGTTAAGGTTAGGTTAAGGGTTTGGTCAAGGTCAAGATTAAGGGTAGGTTAAGGGTAAGGTTAAGTTTATGGGTAAAGTTAAGGTTAAGGTCAGGTTAAGGGTAGGGTAAGGTTCAGGTTAAGGTTAGGTTAAGGTTAAGGTTAGGGGAAGGTTAAGGTTAAAGTTAGGTTAAGGTAAAGGTTATGGGAAGGTTAGGTTAAGGTTAAGATTAAGGGTAATGTTAATGTGAAGGTTAAGGTTAAGGTAAAGGTAAGGTTAAGGTTAAGGTCAAGGTTAGGTTATAGTTAAGGTCAAGGTTAAGGTTGGGTTATAGTGAACGTTAAGGTTAAGGTTAAGGGTAAGGTGAAGGTTAAGACCCATAGCCTTAAAATTCACCCTTAACCTTAACCTAACCATAACCTTACTAAACCCATAACCTTAAACTTAACCTTAAGCTTGAATTTACCCTTAACCTAACCTTAACCTTAACTATAACCTAACTCTAACCTTGACCTTAACTTTATCCTTAACCTTAACTATAACCTAACCCTAACATTACCCTAACCATAACCTTAACCTTACCTTAACCTAACTTAACCTTAACCTTGACGTTGACCTTAACCTTAACCTTGACCTTAAACTTATCCTTAACCTTACCCATAACCTTAACCTTAACTTTACCCTTAACCTTAACTTTACCCTTAAATTCACCTTAAAATTAGCCTTACCCTTAACCTTATCTTAACCTTAACCTTAACCTTACCCTTCACCTTCACCTTAGCCTTAACTTTACCCTTAACCTTGAATTTACCCATAAACTTAACATTAACCTTGAATTTACCCTTAACCTAACCTTAACATTAACCTTAAACTTAACCTGACTCAAACCGTAACCTTAATCTTAACCTTAGCCTAACCTTAACCTTAACCTTAACCTTAACCTTCCCATAAAATTAACCTTAAACTTAAATATAACCTAAGCATAACCTTGACCTTAACTATAACATTACCCTCACCATGACCAAACCCTTAACATTAACCTTAACATTGACCTTCACCTTAACCTTCACCTTAACCTTAACCTTAATCTTAAACTTAACCTTGACCTTAACTATAACCTAATCATCACCTTAACCTAACCTTAACCTTGAACAAACCCTTAACGTAACTTTAACCTTGACTTTACCCTTAACGTAACCTTAACCTTGACCTTGACCTTACCCTTAACATTAACCTTAACCTTAACCTTAACTTGACTAAACCCGTAACCTTAACCTTAACCTTAACCTTACACTTAACCTTAAACTTAGCCTTAACCTTAACTATAACCTAACCCTAATCTTTACCAAACCTTAACCTTAACCTTACCCTTAACGTAAACTTAACCTTGATTCTACCCTTAACCTTACCCTTCTTCTAATCATAACCTTACCCTAACTTTAACCCTAACCTTACATGTACCCTTAACCTAAACCTAACCTCAACCTTAACCTTATCCTTATCTTAACCTTAACCTTAACCCTAAGCTTAACGTTAAATTTACGCGTAAGGTTAGGTTTAGGTTATAGTTAAGGTCAAGGTCAAGGTTAAGTTAAGGTTAATGTTAAGGGTTTGGTTAAGGTTAAGGTTAATATTAGGTTAGGTTAAGGTTAAGATAAGGGTAAGGGTAAGGTTAAGGTTACTTTAACGGTAAAGTCAAGGTTAAGGTTAGGTTAAGGTTAAGGTTAAGGGTTTGGTCAAGGTTAGGGTTATGTTATAGTTAAGGTTATGCAAAGTTTAAGTTTAAGGGTTAGGTTAAGGTTACGGTTAAGGGTTTGGTCAAGGTTAGGGTTAGGTTAAGGTTAAGGTTAGGTTAAGTTTAGGTTAAGGGTAAAGTTAAGGTTAGGGTTAGGTTAAGATTAAGGTAAAGGTTAAGGGTAAATATTAGGTTATGGTTAAGGTTAAGATTAAGGTTAGGTTAAGGTTAAGGTCAAGGTTAATGTTAAGGGTAATGTTATAGTTAGGTTAAGGTTACGATAAGGATAATGTTAAGGTTAAGTTTGGGTTAAGGGTAAAGTCAAGGTTAAGGTAAAGTTAAGTTTAAAGTTAGGTTAAGGTTAATGTTAAGATTAGGGTAAGGTTAGGGTAAAGGTTAAGGTTAAGGTTAAGGGTTAAGGGTTTGGTCAAGGCTAAGGTTAGAGGCTTAACCATAACCTTAACGTAACCTTAACCCTTAACCTTAAACTTATCTTAACTTTAACTATAACCTAACCCTAACCTTGACCAAACCTTAACCTTAACCTTATCTTTACCCATAACCTTAACCCTAACCTTAACTTTCACCTTACCCTTAACCTTAACCTTAACCTTGACCTTGACCTTGAACTTAACCTAGCCTTAACTTTAACCTTATCTTACCCTTAACCTTAACCTTAAACTCCCCATAACCTTAACCTTAACCTTAATCTTAACCTTAACCTGAATAAATGCATAACCTTAACCTTAACCTTAACCTAACCTTAACCTTATCTTAACCCTAACCTTAACCTTAACCTTAACTTTAACCTTACCCTTACCTTAACCTTAAGGGTAAAGTTAAGGTTAAGGTTAAGGTTTGGGTTTAGTCAGGTTAAGGTTAAGGGTTTGGTTAAGGTTAGGGTTAGGGTTAGTTTATAGTTAAGGTTAAGGTTAGGTTAAGGGTAAAGTCAACGTTAAGGTTAAGGTGAAGGTTAAGGGTAAGGTTAAGGTTAAGGTTAAGGTTAGGTTAGGTTAAGGTAATTTTAAGGATAATGTTAAGGTTATGGTTATGGAAAGGTTAGGTAAAGGTTAAGGTTATGGGAAGCTTAAAGTTAAAGTTAGGTTAAGGTAAGGTTAAGGTTAAGGTCAAGGTTATGGTTAAGGTTAGGTTAAGGTTAAGTTTAAGGTTAAGGGTAAAGTTAAGGACCTTAACCTATTCTTAAGCTTAGCCTAACAATAACCTTACCCTTAACCTTGACCTTAAGCTTGACCTTAAGCTTGATCTTAACCTAACCTTAACCCTAACCTTATCTTAACCTTAACCTAACCTTAACCCTTACCTTAACCTAACATTAACCTTAACCTTAACCTTAACCTTAACCTTAACTTAACTATAACCTTACCCTTAACCTTAACATTAACCTAACCTTAACCTTAACCCTAATCTTAACCATAAATTTACCGTTAACCTAACCTTAACCTTAACATTAACCTTATCTTAACCTTAACCTAACCTTAACCTTAACCTTACCCTTAACCTTATCTTAACCTTAACCTAACCTTAACCTTAACTTTCCCATAACCATAACCTTAACCTTGACTTAACCCTCAACCTAACTTTAACCTTAACCTTAACCTTAACCTAACTAAACCCATCACGTTAACCTTAACCAAACCTTAACCTTGACATTAACTATAACCTAACCCTAACCTTACCCATAACTTTAACCTTAAGGTTAGGGTTAAGGTTAGGTTTAAGGTTAAGGTTAAGGTTAAGGTTAGGCTAAGGTTAAGATAAGTATAAGGTTAAGGTTAAGGTTACGGGTAAGAGTTTGGTCAAGGTTAACATTAGGTTATAGTTAAGGTCAAGGTTAAGGTTATGGGAACGTTAAGGTTAAGGTTTTGTCAAGGTTAGGGTTAGGTTATGGGTAAGGTTAAGGTTAGGTTAAGGTTACGATCAGGTTAAGGTTAAGATTAGGTTAAGGTTAAGGTTAAAGTTAAGGTTAAGGTTAATGTTAAGGGTTTGGTCAAGGTTAGGGTTAGGTTAAGATTAATGTTAAGGGTCTGGTCAAGGTTAGGGTTGGGTTATAGTTAAGGTCAAGGTTAAGGGTAAGGTTATAGTTAGGTTAAGGTTAAGGTTAAGGTTAAGGTTAGGTTAAGGTTAAATTTTTTGTCAAGGTTAGGGTTAGGTTGAGGTTAAGGTCAAGATTAAGGGTAAGGTTAAGTTTAGGTCTAGGTTAAGATTAGGTTAATGGTGAAGTTAAGGTTAAGGTTGGGCTAAGGGTAAAGTTAAGGTTAAGGCTAGGGTTAAGGTTTGGGGAAGGTTAAGGTTAATGTTAAGGTTAAGGTTAAGGGTTTGGTCAACATTAGGGATAGTTTATAGTTAAGGGTAAGGTTAATGTTATAGTTTTAGTCAGGTTAAGGTTGAGGTTAACGTTAAGGTCAAGGTTAAGGTTACGTTAAGGGTAAAGTCAAGGTTAAGTTTAAGGTTCTGGTTAAGGTTCATGTTAAGGTGAAGGGTATAGGTTAAAGTTAAGGTTATGTAAAGGTTAAGGTTAAAGTTAAAGGTTAAGTTCAAGGTTAAGGTTAAGGTTAAAGTTAAGGGTAAGGTTAGGTTAAGGTTAAGGTTAAGGTTAAGGTCAATCTTAACTTTACCCTTAAACTTACCTTAACCTTGCCCTTAACATTAACTTTAACCTTACTAAACCCGTACCTTACTTTAACCATGACCTTGACCTTGAACTTAACTATAACCTAACCCTAACCTTTACCAAACCCTAACCTTTACCATTCACGTGCATCTAGCCATCCAAGAGAAAGGTGAACACTCGATCTAGTCGGTGCCTCGCTCGCTTGAGATGGAAGCAGGTTCTGGTGGTTCTTCTGTGTTGATGTGTTTTCAGTGGATTAACACACCTCTCTATGTGTCGTCCAAGGGTTGTTGTCCTTGTTTCTAATTCGTTGCCACTTTTCTGGTTTTTGTCTTGTTGGGTGATGCAGGTGGTGATATGTTGAAGCTGTAACTGATGTAATATATTTCATTAATTCCTCCATTATTGGTGATGGAGTGTTGTCTGGTTCTTTTGTTGGTACTTGCTTTGATATCTGTGTTTGGCTGTCTACCATCAAAGGCTCATCATTTGATGTGTCTGTCTCGTTAGATATTTGTGCTTTTTCCTCCCCGGTCTCTGCATGGTTCCTAATGCAAATATCATGCAATGTAATTTTCTTCTTTTTATACCAGAGTTTCATGAATTTCTTTTTCACATTAAAATTGACAGTACCAACGGATTCCATCCAAGGGTGTCCCAAAACAACGTCCACAACATCCATATCTGAAGCATAAAAATCAGAATGCAACACATACTTATCCATATAAATATTCAAATATTTATAAATTTGAACATCCTCATTATCAACCTATGTGTTTTCAATATGCTTTGCTAGAACTTGCAATTTTTTTGCCAAATTCACATTGATACAATTATGCTTGCAACTAGGAATGATAGACACAATGATGTTCTCTTTCTGAATACTTCCATGAACTCGTAATATGGAAATATTATTAGAAAAGAAGTCTTTATGGCTCTTACTATCCTTCTTTCCGGCTTGAGACCACTTGTTCAAAAGGACTTTTTCAAGTTTTTTCTCGGGAAGTTTCCTCACTGAGCTGTCAAGTGAGGTCCACCATTTATTTGCCTCATCTTTCATATGAAGCCCTATGGAGCATATACAAACTTTTCAGTAGTGATCCTTGTGATATTGTAAAAAATCTTCAATAGTAGGGCCATCATCTTTTCTTGTAAACTTCATCTTGCGAGAACCTCTAAAACAAAGTAAGGGTTTTGAAAAAAAATCACTTACTTTGGAAAAAATTTAAAATGGACATTACTTGGTCAATATAACTTAGAATATTTAATATAACCTATTTTCTGAAATGGAATAGTCATTCTTCATCTATCCATGTGGCTGAAATCTCAATCTAGGTACTCTGAAAACACAGATCTACGCTGCAATAGTCTCGCCATCACAAAATTTCTGAAAAAATTACTGATTTTAAATCAATGATAACTCCATCATCCGGACTCCAATTTGACCGATTTTTCTTCTTTTGAAATTGGGTGATTTTTCAAGAGGAGCTCAGATCTATAATTGGTTGTCTGAAATTTTTCACCAAAACCTACAAAAAATTTCAGGAGAGCCGTCGTACACAAATTGCCGTCAGAAACATTTCTGCAACACAACTGAATTTAAATCAGCGATATCACCCTCATCCGGACTCCGATTCGACTGATTTTTTTTTTTAATTGAGTATTTTTGCATAAGAAAGCCAGATATGATATCTATTTCTAAAAATTTTGCACCAAAATTTTTGTATCTGCTCTACAAACTCGCTGCCCAAAAATTTCCTGCAAAAAATGAAAAAACAAATCTTCCAAACTCTGCCTAAGAAAGTGCTCCGATACCACTTGTAGTAGATCTGATAAGAAAATGTATAGAAATGAAAAATATGCCCAAGAAATAACACCATTGAAGACAAAACTTTATATCTTCATTAATATCAAAACCCTTAAGGTAAGGCAACACCATACATTCCCTCCCTAAGGAAGGAGATCACTCCACAAGCCATATGCTTGCCCATACAATAATCCTTGACATCTCTCAATGGAGAGCCTCTATTCTCTATATAGGTTTCATACATGCAATACCATGGGTAGTTACCTTGGGTCTCTCAATACCATACATCCAATACAATGGGCTTACCACTTTATTCCCTAGCTACATGTGGTCCCTTACATAATGTGGGTTAACCACTTTATTTATTAACTATGGCCCCTTTATTTATCATTCTTATATTATTACATCATATTATTCCCTTGGGTACCTCCCTTTGTACCCTATATTATCCCCCCTGGGTATACTACACTTAACCTTAGCGTTAACCTAACGTTAACCTTAACCTAACCTTAACCTTAACCTTAAACTTAACCTTACCCTTAGCCTTCACCTTAACCTTAAACTTAACCTAACCAAAATTTAACCTTAACCTTAACTTTACCCTTATCGTAACCTTAACCTTAACCTTAACCTTAACTATAAACTAACCCAAACCTTAACCTTAACCATAACCTTATATTTACCCTTAACCTTAACATTAACCTAACCTTAACCTAACCCTAAACCTTGACCAAACCCTTACCCTTAAACTTAACTTAACCTTAACCTTAATCTTAACCTTCCCATAACCATAACCTTAACCTTATCCTTAACCTAACTTAACCCTAAGCTTGACCAAACTCTTAACATTAACCTTAACCTTAACCTTACCCCCTTATCCTAACGCTAACCTTCACCTTAACCTTAACCTTAACGTAACCTTAACCTTAAGTTTAACTTTACCCTAACCTTAACCTTAACTATAACCTAACCTTAACCTTGACCTTAACTATAATCTAACCCTAACCTTACCAAACCCTTAACCTTAACCTTAACCTTACCCCCTTAACCTAACCCTAACCTTCACCAAACCCTTAACATTAACCTTAAACTTAACGTAACCTTAACCTTATCTTTAACTTTATCTTAACCTTAACCTTAACCTTAACTATAAAATAACCCTAAACTTGACCAAACCCTTAACCTTAACCTTGACCAAACCCTTAACCTTAAGCTTAACCTAACTAAACCCGTAACCTTAACCTTAACCTTAACTATAACCTAACCCTAACCTTGACCAAACACTTAACCTTAACCTTAACCTGAACCTTAACCTAACCTTAACCTTGACCTTAAGTATAACCTAACCCTAACCTTGACCAAATCCTTAACCTTGAATTTTACCTTAACCTTAACTATAACCTAACCCTAACCTTGACCTTAACCTTAACCTAACCTTAACCTTGACCTTAACTATAACCTAACCCTAACCTTGACCTTAACCTTAACTTAACCTTAACCTTAACATTGCCATAACCATAACCTTAACCTTGATTTTACCTTTAACCTATCATTAACCTTAAACTTAACCTAACCTTAACCTTAACTTTAACTTTACCCTAACCTTAAGGGATAACCTAGCCCTAACCTTGACCAAGCCCTTGACCTTAACCTGAACCTGAACCTGAACTTTTACCCTAACCTTAACCTTAACATTAACCTTAAATTTACCCTTAACCTTAACATTATCTTACCCTTAACCTAAGCTTAACCTTAACTATAACCTAACCCTAACCTTGACCAAACCCTTAACCTTAACCTTAAACTGACTAAACTTGTAACCTTAACCTTAACATTACCTTAACTTAACGTTAACCTTAACTTTCCCCTAACCTTAACCTTAACCTTACCCTTAACCTTCACGTTAACCTTAGCTTTACCCTTAACCTTTACCTTACCCTTAACCTTCACCTTAACCTTAATCAACCCGTAACCTTAACCTTAACCTTAAATTTACCCTTAACCTTAACCTTGACCTTACCCTTAACCTTCACCTTGACCAAACCCTTAACCTTAACCTTAACCTGACTAAGCCCGTAACCTAAGGGTAAAGTTAGGGTTAAGGTTAAGGTTAAGATTAGCTTAAGGTTAACCTTGATGTTAACCTTAACCTTAACCTTACCCGTAACCTTTACCTAACCTTAACCTTAACCTAACCTTGACCTTAACTATAACCTAACCTTAACCTTAACCTAACCTTAACTTTACCCTTAACCTAACTGTAACCTTAACCTTAACCATAACCTTGACCTTACCCTTAACCTTCACCCTTAACGTTAACCAAACCCTAACCTTGACCTAACTATCACCTTAACCTTAACCCTAACTATAACCTAACCCTTAACCTTAAACTTTACCTTAACCTTAACCTTACCTTAACCATAACCTTAACCTTAACCTTACCCTAACGTTACCCTAACCATAACCTTAACTTTACCCTTAACATAACCTTAACCTTAACCTTAAGGTTAGGGGTAGGTTAAGGGTAAAGTTAAGGTTAAGGTTAGGTTAAGGTTAAGGTTAAGGTAAGGTTAAGGGTAAGATTAAGGTTAAGGTTAGGTTAACATTCAGGTTTAGGTTAAGGTTAAGGTTAGGTTAAAGTTACGGGTGTAGTCAGGTTAAGGTTAAGGCTTACCCCCTTAAACTTAACCTTAACCTAACCTTAACCTTAACCTAACTATAACCTTACCTTAACCTAACTTAACCTTGACCTTGACCTTAACCTTAACCTTAAATTTAACTTTACACTAACCTTAAGGGTTTAATTAGGTTAAGGTTAAGGTTAAGGGTTTGGCCAAGGTTAGGGTTAGGTTATAGTTAAGGTCAAGGTTAAGGTTAGGTTAAGGTTAATGTTAAGTTAAGGTTAATGTTAAGGGTTTGGTCAAGGTTAGGGTTAGGATATAGTTAAATTTAAGGTTAAGGTCAAGGTTAAGGGTAAGGTTAAGGGTTTGGTCAAGGTTAGGGTTAGGTTATAGTGAAGGTTAAGGTTAAGTAAGGGTAAAGTCAAGGTTAAGGTTAAGGTTAAGGTTAGGTAAAGCGTAAAGTTAAGGTTAAGGTTAAGGTTTGCTCAAAGTTAGGGTTATGTTATAGTTAAGGTTAAGATAAAGCTAAGGTTATGTTAAGGTTAAGGTTAGGTGTTGTTGTGGATTAGTCGCACGGGTGTACAAAATCGCACAATCTTAGAGAGTGTGGTATATTCTCTAAACTATTGGTAACAGGCAGAAAGTGGGGGGAGCTTAAAAGCATAAAACTTAATGGAAATAATATGTTGAAGGATGCTCTTGTTAAACTAAAACTAAAAAAACACAAATATATAGAAGCTATATAGAGAGTTCCAAACAATAATAATGAAAACGATGGCTCAATGGGCTCTTCTTATTAAACGTTCAAAATGGAGAAGAAATTTTACTCACTTGCAAAAGGGCCCCTAGGCAATGTCTCTAGGTCCCGATGCAAGGATGTTGCCTTCCAAGCTCTGACTTTGATGCAGTCTCACTCTCTCTCTTTGTTGTGGTGGACTAAGATGTTGGGTGGCCAACTATTGAGTCCTCTTTAGCACCAGCTCTCGGTCACACACAATGCTGGTGTTGCTTGGGCAGCTTTGGCCAGCATAAGACTGTGATCACACTTTCTTCATCTATTGGTGGGTTTATATAGGTGAGCTTGAAATCCTCCTTCCCTCCCTTGGTACATGATGGATGGTAACCCAAAGGAGAGGTGTGATTCCATTGTGTGCTCAAATATTCTTTTGTGTGCTCACATAATGTTTAAGGAGGCACTGGTGGCTATCCTTAGGCGGCTTTCACATAAGGAGTAACTATCCTTTACTTGTTGTTGTCCCAGAAAGTGAATTTTTTCCATTTCCATCAATGCGCGCTTTGAGCATTTATGACTAGTTCAAATCTGATTTTCTCAAAACCTTAGATATTTTAAATACTTCTTAATTCCATAATGTATTCCTATCCTATAAATCCTTGGGCTCGACATTAATTGATGTCATCTTCTACTATACGATTTTCTAGTGTTAACATTAGGTTAAGGGTAAAGTTAAGGTTAAGTTTAGGGTAAGGTTAGGGTAAGGTTAAGGGTAAGGTTAAGGTTAATGTTAAGGTTAAAGGTAAGGTTAAGGTTAAGGTTAAGGTCAAGGTCAAGGTTAAGTAAAGGTTAACTTTAAGGCTAATGTTAAGGGTTTGGTTAAGGTTAGGGTTAGGTTATAGTTAAGGTCAAGGTTAAGGTTAAGAGTAAGGTTATAGTTAGGTTAAGGTTAAGGTTAAGATAAGGTTAAGGTTAAGGTCAAGGTTAAGGTTAGGTTAAGGGTAAAGTCAAGGTTAAGGTTAAGGTTAAGGTTACGGGTCTTAACCTTAACCTTCACTATAGGTTAAGGTTAGGTTAAGGGTAAAGTCAAGGTTAAGGTTAAGGTTAAGGTTACGGGTCTTAACCTTAACCTTCAGTATAACCTAACCTTAACCTTAACCTTAACCTTAACCTTAACCCTTACCCTAACCTGAACCTTAACCTTATCTTATCCTTAACCTTCACTATAACCTAACCTTAACCTTGACCTTAACTATAACCTAACCCTAACCTTGACCTAACCCTTAACATTAACATAACCTTAACCTTACCCTAACCTTAACCTTATCTTACCCTTAACCTAACCTCAACCTTGCCCTTAACTTTACCCTGAACTTAACCTTAACCTTAACCTTAACCTTAACCTTAACCTTAACCTAACTTAACCTTGACCTTGACCTTAACCTTAACTTTAACTATAACCTAACCCTAACGTTGACCAAACCTTAAGGTTAGGCTAAGGGTAAGATAAGGTTAAGGTTAAGGTTAGGTTAAGGGTAAATTCAAGGTTAAGGTAAAGTTAAGGTTAAGGCTAGGTTAAGGTTAAGGTTAAGGTTAGTGGAAGGTAAAGGTTAGGTTAAGGGGGTAACGTTAAGGTTAAGGCTAAGGGTTTGGTCAAGGTTAGGGTTAAGTTATAGTTAAGGTCAAGGTTAAGGTTAGGTTATAGTGAAGGTTAAGGTTAAGATAAGATTAAGTTAGGTTAAGGTTAAGGGTTTAGTCAAGGTTAGGGTTAGGTTATAGTTAAGGTCAAGGTTAAGGTTAGGTTAAGGGTAAAGTTAAGGTTAAGGTTAGGTTAAGGTTAAGGTTAGGTAAGGGTAAGGTTAAGGTTAAGGTTAAGGTAAAGTTACGGTTAATTTTATGGTTGTGGTTATGGTTATGGTGAGGTTAAGCTTAAGATTAGGTTAAATGTAAATTTAAGGTTAAGGTTAAGGGTTTGGTCAAGGTTAGGGCTAGTTGTTATGGGTTTAGTCAGGTTAAGGTTAAGGTTAATGGTTTGGTCAAGGTTAGGGCTAGTTGTTATGGGTTTCGTCAGGTTAAGGTTAAGGTTAATGGTTTGGTCAAGGTTAGGGTTAGGTTATAATTAAGGTCAAGGTTAAGTTTAGGTTAAGGTTAAGGTTAAGGTTAAGGCTAAGGTTAGGTTAAGGTTAGGTTAAGGTTAAGGCTAGGTAAGTGTAAGGTTAAGGTTACAGGTTTAGTTAGGTTAAGGTTAAGGTTAAGGTTACGAGTCAGAACCTTAACCTTCATATAATGTTAACCCTTACCTTAACCCTAACCTTAACCTTAATTATAACCTAACCCAAACCTTGACCAAACCCTTAACCATAACCTTAACCTGACTAAACCCGTAACCTTAACCTTAACCTTAACCTTACTAGTTTATTGAATGTTAAGGTGAAGTTTAAGGATTTGGTTAAGGTTAAGGTTAAGGTCAAGGTCAAGGTCAAGGTTAGGGTTAGGTTAAGATTAAGGTTAGGTTAAGGGTAAATTTAAGGTTAAGGTTAGGTTAAATTTAAGCTAAAGGTTAAGGGTAAGGTTAGGGTTAAGGTTAAGGGAAGGTTAAGGTTAAAGTTAGGTTAAGGTAAGGTTAAGGTTAAGGTTAGGTTTGGTTAAGGTAATTTTAAGGTTAAGGTTAAGGTTATGGGAAGTTTAAGGGCTTAATATCACCCTTAACCTTAACCTTAACCTTAACCTTACCCCCTTAACCTTAGCCTTAACCTTAACCTTAACCTTAACCTTACCCCCTTAACCTTAGCCTTAACCTTAACCTTAACCTTAACCTTAACCTAACTAAACCCGTAACCTTAACCTTACCTTAACCTAACTTTAACCTTAACCTTAACCTAACTTTAACCTTACCCTTAAACTTAACCTTAACCTTAACTATAACCTAACCCTAACCTTGACCAAACCCTTAACATTAACCGTAACCTTACCCTTTACTTAACCTTAACCTTGACCTTAACCTTAACCGTAACTTTAACCTTACCTTATCCTAACCTAACCTTAACCTTAACCTTAACCTTACCCTTAACCTTGACCTTAACTATAACCTAACCCTAACCTTGACCAAACCCTTAACCTTAACCTTACCCTAATATTAACCTTAACCTAACCTTAACCTTCCCATAACCATAAACTTAACCTTAACCTTAAGGTTAAGGTTAAATTTAAGGTTATGGTTAAGGTTAGGGGAAGGTTAAGGTTAAGGTTAAGGTTAAGGTTAGGGGAAGGTTAAGGTTAAGGTTAAGGTTAGGGGAAGCTTAAGGTTAAAGTCAAGGTTAAGGGTAAATTTAAGGTGAAGGTTATGTTAAGGTTAGGTTAAGATTAAGGGTAATGTTAGGGTTAAGGTTAGGGTAAGGTTATAGTTAAGGTTAGGGTAAGGTTAAGGTTAAGGTTAGGGTTATGGTTATGGTTAAGGTTAAAGTTAAGGTTAAGGTTTTGTAAAGGTTAGGGTTAGGTTATTGTTAAATTTAAGGTTAAAGTCAAGGTTAAGGGTAAGGTTAAGGTTAGGTTAAGGTTAATATTAGGTTAAGGGTAAAGTTAAGGTTATGGTTAGGGTAATATTAGGGTTAAGGTTAGGGGAAGGTCAAGGTTAAGGTTTGGTTAAGGGTAAAGTCAAAGTCAAGGTTAAGGTTGTGGTTATAGGAAGGCTAAGGTTAAGGTTAGGTTATAGTTAAGGTTAAGGGTTTGGTCAAGGTTAGGGTTAGGTTAAGGTTAAGGTTAAGGTTAGGTTAAGGGTAAATTAAAGGTTAAGGTTATGGTTATTGGAAGGTTAAGGTAAAGGTAAGGTTAAGGTTAATGACAAGGTCAAGGTTAAGGGTGAGATAAGGTTAAGGTTAAGGTTAGGATAAGGTCAAGGTTAAGGTTAACGTTAAGGTTAAGGTTACGAGTCTTAACCTTAACCTTCACTATAACCTAAACTTAACCTTAACCTTAACCTAAACCTTTACCCTAACCTTAACCTTAACCTTGATCTGAACCTTAACCTTATCTTAACCTTAACCTTCACTATAACCTAACCTTATCCTTGACCAAACCATTAACATTAAAATTAACCTTAACCTTACCCTAACCTTAACCTTATCTTACCATTAACCTAACCTCAACCTTGCCCTTAACTTTACCCTGAACTTAACCTTAACCTTAACCTAACCTTAACCTTAACTTAACTTAACCTTAACCTTAACCTTGACCTTAACTTTAACTTTAAATATAACCTAACCCTAACCTTGACCAAACCCTAAGGTTAGTGTTGGATGGATAAGTCGTTCTTGTAGACAGGACAGACCTCCCAAGTGTCTTACGGACAGCTAGCAACAAACAGAAAACTAAATCTATCTTTCTCTAGATATATTGTGATTCATAATTAAATGCTATAAAGGCTTAGCGATCCTACCTTTGATCCAATGCTTGTTTGTAGTAGTAATCTTTTAGTTGCCCGAAAGAGTTTCCTTCGAAGAACTGCAATCACAAACAAGAAAACATCAAATAGCACCTGCATAGCATATATTCATAAATCATATCTATTATGGTGATCAAGGAATCCATAAAATAAACCAATCAATTGACAGCTTATTGAGAAAACCAGACTTATTTGTATTAACTTAAATAAGAAGATCCTTACAACTGTGTCTGCCTTGATGTCATACAGGTATACCTAGGGTCCGGAATAGGTGTTTCCTTTACTCTGACAAGCCTTAAAATCTTCCAACCGAGATACATACAGGTATGTAATCTTTATCACATAAAATCTCAGCTAAAAGGGTCTGAGTTTCAATAGCATTTCACCTCCAACAATACTAAAAACTTCCACTCATCAATTGTAACCCTTTGAGGCTGCCCTATGCCTCTTTTTATAGTGAAAGAGAGGAAGTTACAACTCCATACAAGAAGGGATAAAATCCTCCTTCAAAGGGATTAGTTCCTTACATCAAGGGGTTAGCTCCTTAATGGATGGGATGCATGAACTTGAAAAGAGCAGACTTTCCACTGCAGGAATGTTTCTAGAAGCTTCCAAAAATGATTCAAACTAAGCTTCTAGATTTTACTTGCACCTTTTCTTATCTTTTACAGAGGTCCTCACCCTTAATAAACAGAAAGAGCATTTGGCTACGCATGATTTATAGCCAAAAAGTGCAAGACCGCAAGAAATACTAAGAAAAAATGCGGTACAAGAGTTTTAAGACTTTTATGAGCTTTTCTCTTAATTTCAAGGCTTGAATTGAGGAACTTTGATATTTTAGACTTCTAAGGGAGTACTAAAATGTCATGGGGACAAATTTTAGTGTAAAAAATTGCCCCCTAAAGTGTGAATTCTGAGAGTATTCAAAGAGAGATGTGCTTTATCATTTCAAGGATTAGCCTGTGGACACCCCCAGTCGGAACCTTGTAAAAACATTCAACACACACACACACACACACACACACACACACACACACACAAACACATATATATATAGATATATCATCGTTGAGGTAGGAATTCCCATACTCAGATCAAAACTAACTAAACATGTTCTGATACAGAAATGATTTTAATATTACATCAATAGTGTAGACACAGCATGGGCGCAACCATCTATAATGAATCATTTAATGATTAATGAATAATAAAACTCCTCGCAGCCTGGATGGTGGAAACTAGATCCAGGGTCTTGATTTCTGTTTCCCAAACTAGTACGATTCTATCCATGCGATTTAAATGTGTTGAAGTCGAACATGGTAGAACCCACTTGATTACCAGTCAATGATGTGAACTGTTAACAAGTGTGAGAGAAACCACCAATAATGACAATGGCTCTAAAAGTACTCACTACAATCCATGAAATGTGAATAAGTGATCTGAAGTCGAACATTTCACGGAATCGTTCGATCGAAGGTCAATGATGCAACCTGTCGTCGAAGGCGAGAAACCTGCGATTAAGGCATGCAGATTTCAAGGTACTGATGGATTCTAGATAAAATTCTTAGATGATGAGCTGTCATCGATAGAAAGCGATCCGTCATAAGGAAGCTCACGACACGAAACCATAGATCAAGTTTTGAAATTTTTTTGCAAGGACTGACTCAAGGATGGTCAACGCGAATGGAGACAAATGTTTGTAGATGACACTGCAGATAGTTTGCTGACAGTTTCCCTAAGCTAATACCTAGAAACCGGCTAAAGACCTTCAATGCGGTTTGATTAACTGACAGGAAAAGGATTTCCCAACCCAAGTATAAATGTGAAAAAAAGTGTCGTGTTCAAGAGTGGTATAATGCTTTCATAAATCAAAGTGTAACAAATGAATCTGTTTTCTCTCTTTTCCCCCACCATTTCTGGCAAGTACCTCTTTATTTTTGACAAGCTTGAAGAGTATAACATTTACTTGTTTATAAGCTCATCCTTCGGATGAGTCCAACTTAGTTTAAAATCAAACCCTAAGAAGGAGTGGTCTATTTCTGTTTGTAATTGATAGGTCCTTTACTGTTAAATTTTAATGAGTCTAGTATAGGAGAAAATTGATGTTTTTCATTTTTAGGGAGTCAGAAGAAAAAACTTAAGAAAACTCCATGGGTGTACTTTTTCATAAATTTAGTCTCTCAGGCCCGAAAAAGGATAAAATAATGCAAGAGAGAACTCTATTGACCATGATTAGTCAACGTATACCTTTTTCGTAAATACTCCATTTCAGTCTGGAAAAGGGGTAAACTTATACTGAAGGGACTACTATTCATTTACTTTAACGAGTTCGAATAGTCAAGTACTCGACAATCTTTTCATTTTTAGAGAGTCTAAAAAGGGCTTTAAAAAAACTCCATGGTTTCTCTTTTTCGTAAATTTTATAGAGCCCAAAAAAGTGATAAAAGTATAATCTTTGTCAAAAATGATCATTTTTCTTGAAAAATCCATTATTCTGCACAAAAACTCGAAAAATTAAACATACCTGTTTCAATAATAAAAAATATTTTGAAAAACCGACTTTTTAAAGTGAAAAATAAACAAATTTAAAATTCATTTATCCGAAAAAACTTATAAAAGGGAGTTTTTCAAGTTCATTTTCACCATTTGAGTTTCGAGTGAATTTTTTAGAGCTCTTGGAAAAAAACGCTTCAGAGAAGATTCTAGGAAAATGGACCGTCGGAATCGAAAACTGTCTGATTCAAGTAATCCACAACCTCTTGCTCTTGCTTTTCATCCATTAAATTTTTTAAATTAGGGTCAGAATTTCATTTTGGGAGGAAAATAGGTTGAAAAATCCACCCTCGGGGGTCCGCAGGTAAGACATTGGGTACCTGCGGACCCCGACATTTTCTTACAAAGGAAAATGTCAGGGCCCCGCACTTTTAACATAGGGCCCATGCAAAGCTACACATTTTCCCTGAGTGTAAAGTGTGGGGGGTGCCGTAACGAATTTAAAAACATATTTTCTTCCTAAATTACCCAAATTTTTTACTTCAAAATGATTCTAATCGTTCATTTTACTTATTGTAGATATCTAAAATGCTCATTTGGCGAGAACGGGAACATGAGGAGGTAGATGAAGCAGCAATGATTCATCAACCTACTTTGCAAGTTTTAAGAGCATGCGGGCTTTTCAAATTTTGGGCTATCAGTGGCATGAGAGCTCAAATAGATCTTCTTACTTGGCTGGTAAGTAAATGGGATGTTCAGGACTAGTGCTTCATGATCAGAGGCCACCGGCTCGAGATTGAGCTGGAAGACATATATTTTTTTACTGGTTTGTCTAGGAGAGGTGAACCACTATCTCTATTTGGGGCTAGGCCAGGTGGCCAGTCTGTTGCCAGCCTACAATTAGATTTTTGTAATGATGAAGCCAATCCCTGAGACAAACAGATTGACATTAAAACTATCATCCGTCCTGAGTTAAAAGTGATTGCTTTTACCGTTGTCAAGTTGTGCGGAAGTGCAGCTTTGAATGCAGCTACTAGATCTCAGATGCGCATCGTAGTAGATTGTTTCTAAGGCACCATATTCAACTGGTGAGAGGTAGTGTTGGAAAATGTGAAAGGCCAACTTACCAGAGCAAATAATGGGAAGTTAAAAAACTTCGGATATGGGTCCATCATCATCACCTTTTCTCTAGAGGAGATCCCTATGTTAGCCTCGCAACATATTATTGTTGATTTTGGTCGACCTCGAGAGCCTAGGATGGTTCGTTGGGTTGCTTTGATGGCTCGTCACAGTGAGGGTGGGGAGATTCTTTGTTTTCCCTTGACTTATTTTCGTTGGCTAGAACGCCAGATTTTTGTGATAGAGGATTTTCTTTATTCGGGTATGGATTTTCGCAACGATCGGGATATTCCCCTTCCTCCAGGAGCTTAGTGGGATGAGTCAGGTAAAAAATCTCTTTTGACATGTTCTAATTTCTAATTTTTATTTTGTTTTAAAATCATCCAAAACTAATAACAAAAATTTCAAATGCAAATGTGGGTCTGAGTCGACCAACCATTCTCCGCCCCTTTGATCGGAGGCAAAGGGATGCAGCAGCACCACCAACACCCCCACAGGATTAGACTGCAGAGATCCTGACTGATTTAGAACACCATTTGGAGTGGCTCACTATGTATATTCTTGAGACCACCATAGATGATATCCCACTCCGTCTATAGAGATATGTCATTGGTGTTCCTGGACCATTCAGGAGGTTTTTTACTAGGGTGGCATGAGCAGTAGTGTATTATCATGATCATCACCATGGATAGTGGATGATTGAATTGTAGACTCATTTTTTGTATCACCCTTTTCCGATTATAAGGTGTTTTGAGCCTATGATCGAAGACGGTGTATTATTTTTTGAACACTACATCTATACTATGATATACTAATATTTCCAGCTACCTATTCAATCATGTTATCGAATGTTGATTTATTACTTTGTTATTGAAAATGTTTGTTTATAACACTAGAAGTAATTGCATCTACTAATGTATTTAAATTTCTTGGAATGTGTTGATACTCAATATAATCGAATTGTCGTTCCAAGAGACGAAACCTTAAAAATAATCTTAATAATAATGGATTTCTAATGGCATATACTCAGTTTAAATATAATAAAACGAGTTCAGAATCTAACCTAACGATCAAACTTAGAATTCCAAATGAAATGGATTCCGATAATAATTCAATAACTGCACTATATTCAGCAATATTGTTTGTTGTTTGACTGAGGCTTACCCCATGCATCGATACTAACTCGTCAGTGGGTGAATATATAACCCAAGCTACGGAAGAGATGTTCCATGTACTATGTCAAGCGCCATAAGAAAAACCAATATATGTTTGAAAGGACGTCGACATCTGCGATATCAAAAGTATTCAGATAAGAAAGAATGGTAGTAAGAACACACTTAAGCTAGGCACATGTTTCTAATCTATAGCACACCAGTTAAAAAGTAACTAATATACAGAGAAGATCTCCACACAAAAATAAAGTGTAATATCTGTTCAGATAAATTCCATTTCTGGGTTTACCTAAAGATACCCCGTCAAAATCAATCAATTCATAGGCCCCTTTTACAAGTTGTTGCTTGACAATATAAGGACCATGCCACATGGGTTCAAATTTCCAGGCCCCTAGTTTCTCATTGGCTTGATCATAAATCAAAAATAGGTCTCCTTATGAAAATTTACAAGGGTAACACTTCTATCATACTGAGCTTTCATTCTTTTCGCATGAGACTCAGTAGCTAATGCAGCGGTGTGCCGATTCTCATCTAATTGAGCCAAGTATAAAAAATGTTTCTCCTCTTCGGGAGTGTCTGGTATTAACTCTATGGCTAGTTGGAGTGACGGTATCTCACATTCAATGGGTAATACCACTTCTAAACCATAAACTAGTTGAAAAGGGGTAAAATCTGTCGATGTTTTTGCAGAGGTTCGATATGCCCAAAGTGCTGAAAAGAGCATGGTATGCCAATTTGACTTATGAATTCCAATGATTCTTTTGATCATGGTGACTAAAAATTTATTAATTTCTTCAACTAAATCATTAGCTTGCGGATAATATGGTGTAGAACTGTCATGGTGTAGGCCAAGTTGGTCCGTTAACTCGGTCATCATGATATTCCGAAAATGGCTCTCGTGATCAGTAATTATTGCTTGGGGTACACCAAAACGAGCAATCACATGATTGAATACGAAAGTAGCTGTAGTTTTTCCATTTGCCACAAATGTAGGCATCACCTCGGCCCATTTGGTAAAATAATCTACTGCTAGAATAATATACCCATTCCCCCTGGCTAAGTGAGGGTTACATGTGATGAATTAAATTCCCCATTTTGCAAAAGGACCGACAACAATTATAGGGTGAAGAGGAGTAGGTGGTGCACGCATTTTTCGATCAAATATTTGACAATTATGACATTTTCGGACCGCATAAATACAATCTTTAAACAAGGACGGCTAGAAATAACCTATAGGAAAAATCCTTTGGGTTGTGGCGTACCCAGACATATGACCACCACATATTCCAAAGTGACGGTCATTTAAAAAAATTTCAGCTTTTCATGGGTTAGAAAACATCAAAAAACTAAGTCTGCACCGCGAAGATATAATGTGTCACCAACAATATGATATTGTTGAGGCTGAAACGTATTTTTCATCATTGCGACTGTGAAAGCTCAGGCCAAAAATATTGGGTCTGAAGATAAACAATGATATCTCCATACCAAGGATCAATGGTACTAATAAGAAAGAAGGATTCATCCACATTTGGTTGTTCCGCCACAGTTTCTGTATCAGTACATGGGAAATCACACATAAGTTCAACAAATATCAATGATTTCTTGGATTTGGACTTTTCAAACTCCAAATCAAACTCCTGCAGGATAACAATCCATTTGGAGTATTTTCCCCCTAGCAATTGTTTGGTCAAAATGTACATCATAGGGTTACAATCAGAGATCACTGTCGTTTTGCGTAAAAGTATGTAATGACGAAAACATTGGATAGCTTGAACGACTACCAAGGCCAATTTCTCCACATGTGATTATTTGATCTCAGTCGGATGCAAATTTTGACTAAGATAGTAAATCACATGTTCACTGTGGAATTCATCTTCCTGAACTAAAACCATCCCTATCATGGAATCGGAAGCACCGAGGTACAAACCGACAAGAATTCATGAATATGTTCATCAATATTGAATACTTGAGTAGGATCCGAAATCGGTGTCGAAGCTAAGCTCGATACTGAAAATGAGTCCTGACTGATCACATTCATTAGATCAGACTCAGTTGAAGGAGTATCATAAAATGACTGTACATTTTGATATGTTAACTCAAAAGGAATCAAAGGCATCGGGCCATCGAATGAATCCAATTCTGATTTTGAAGGTACTATCCAAGGATCATCAAAGGACATAGTACTTGATGAAATCATATTGATATTAGCAATAGGAAGTTGTACGTTGGGAGCAGGCAGGGAAAAAGTTCCCAGTAAAGCTAAATATTTAAGTAAACCTACTCCAACATCCTTATAAGGGATAGTCGATTTTCCAATATGTTGGATGCTATCAGTAGAGGTTGGGTTGGATGAATAATATGAGAGCTGATCTATTTTAACGATCTTTCCTTTATGAGGAAACATGATGAGATGAAATATTGATGATACAACAACATTCATGGCATAAGACCAACTGCGACCTAGGAGAAGGTTGTAATCCAGAGGGGCATCAACCACCTCCACATCTAGATTAACCATTTTTCCTTCGACCTCTATTGGTAGATCTTGTAAGATACCATATGGTTGAAAACTTCTTCTGTCAAAAGCTTTGAGAATAGTTGGTGATTGGTTAATTGTCGGAGAACCAAGTGATTTCCAACATTTTAACGACATAATACACGTAGAATCCCCTTCATCAACAACGGTATGAAAAATACGTTTGTTTTTTACTATTTGTTGTGTAACCAGCTCCAAAAATAGAAGAAAAGAGATATCAATGACTTAGAAATGAGCCACTTCGAGGGGGCAACCTCCAATACATTACATAAATGAACAATTCTTGGATGATACAATTTACAAAACCTCCTTTCTATATATAGGAGTCCATGGGGACATAATGTAATCCTAGTGGGCCACAATGTAATCCTAGCCGACCTAACAATAATAATTTAAGGGCACAATAATAACAAAATGGGGTTACAAGGGTACAATAATAACAATAAGGGGGTTACACTAACAATAATAAGGGACTATACTAGTGATATAGGGACCTAACATGCCCCTCTCCTTCAAAAAAGTGTTGTCCTCAACGCCTGAGTAGCTCTGGGTGCTTCTGTATAAAATTCTCATCCTCCCATGTAGAATCTTCGGTGGGTAAGTTCTTCCACTTGATGAGATACTCTGAAATTGATCGATTCCGTAGCTATCGAGTTCTTGTTTCCATGACCGCTTCAAGTTCCAATATGATTTTTTCTTCCTCATCAAGTTCTGGAAATATTGTTTGAACTGGAAGATTTTCACCTATAACCTTCTTTAAGCATGAAACATGGAAAACTGGATGTACTCGCGAAGAAGCAGGAAGCTCCAATTTGTATGCCATAGTACCAATCTTTTGCAGCACCTTGTAAGGACCATAGTACTTTGGCGATAATTTATTATCCTTCTTTGCTTGCTTGAGAGACATTTGTTTGTATGGTTGTAGCCGTAAAAATACCCAATCTCCTACATCAAAACTTCTCTCGCTGCGATGTTGATCTGCCTATTGTTTCATTCGATTTTGTGTCAAATTCAGGTTATCCTTTAAGAGTTGGAGAACTTCTTGCTGATGCTCGATGTGATCTTCCACTGCTTGAACCTTCGAATTTTCCCTTAAAGATGATGTGATGGATGGTGGATGATATCCATAAAGTGCCATAAATGGGGTCATTTTTGCTGCAGTATGGAAGGAAGTGTTATACCACCATTCGGCGAGAGGTAACCACTTGACCCATTGTGTTTGTTTATCAGATACAAAACAACGAAGATATCCTTCCAAACATTTATTTACTATCTCAGTTTGACCATCAGATTGAGGATGATAAGATGAACTATGAGCTAATTGAGTACCCAAACAAGAAAATAACTCCATCCAAAAATTTCCAGTAAAAATGGGATCTCTGTCGCTCACAATAACCCTTGGACTTCCATGTAGCTTTTGAATTCTATCCATAAATGTAGTAGCAACTGTACTTGCTTTAAATGGATGAGATAATGCACAAAAGTGTGCATACTTAGTAAGTCTATCAACTACCACCATGATGACACTCTTTCCTTCGGACTTAGGTAAACCTGTGATAAAATCCATTGAAATCTCCTCCCAACGTTGACTTGGAATGGATAAAGGTTGTAGAAGTCCTGGGGTCTTAATTGTTTCCACTTTATTCTGCTGGCAAACCAAACATTACGCCACAAACTTTCGAATATCAGATTTAAGGCCATCCCAAAAAAATTCTTTCTTCACCCTGTGGTAAGTTTTTAAAAATCCTGAGTGTCCTCCTAAAGGAGAAGTGTGCAATTCTATAAGAATCTTTTGTTTTAGTTGGGAATTCTTACAAAGATATAAGCGATCTTTGTACCATAAGGAATCATTTTTCCAACTAAATGTATCAGATGTACTAGGATCTTGCTGCAACTTTTGAATGAGTGTCCATACATCTCTGTCCTTCTTCCATTCATCTCTTGCTTCGGTTATCCAATCTGGTTGGATAATAGAAATGGCACAAAGCAATGCTTCCACCTCTTCATTCTTTCTTGAGAGTGCATCTGCAACAACATTAAGCTTTCCTTTTTGTAGATTATTTCAAATTCATAACCCAACATATTTGTGACCCATTTTTGCTGCTCTTCTGAAGATAGTCTTTGTTCCAAAAAGTGTTTAAGACTATCATGATCAGTTTTTACCTTGAAGTGTCTTCCCATTAGGTAAGTTCACCATTTCTTTAGTGCATGCAGTATTGCTAACATTTCCATCTCATAAATAGGTTTTTGTAAATACTTTCCTTTGATTGGACGACTTTCAAAAGCAATGGGTCTTCCTTCCTGCATTAAAACTGCACCAATTCCATTTCCTGAGGCATCACATTCCACAATAAAGGTTTTTGTGAAGTCTGGCGTAGCTAAGACCGGTGCTAGGAACATTTCCTCTTTAAGATGTTCAAAGGCCTTAGTTGCTTCAGGAGTCCATGAAAATGCATCTTTCTTCAATAATGTTGTTAGAGGTGCTGCTATTCTCCCATAATTCTTAACAAACTTGCGATAATAGCCTGTTAACCCGAGAAATCCTCGCAATTGCTTTATTGTCTTGGGGACTTTCCATTCCTTAATGGCTTTAATTTTGTTAGGGTCTGCTTTAACACCCTCGTGAGATATAATATGACCCAGATATTCCACCTCTTGTACTCCAAAGAAACATTTGGATGTTTTTGCATATAATTGTTTCTCCTGCAATAGTTTGAGCACCTGTCAACATGTTCAACATGATCCTTCCAAGACCTGTTGTAGATTAGTATATCATCAAAAAATACTAGCACAAATTTTCTAAGGAAGGGTTTGAAAATGGAATTCATCAACCCTTGAAATGTAGAAGCTGCATTGGTAAGGCCAAAAGGCATGAACATAAATTCATAATGACCCTCATGAGTTCGAAATGTTGTTTTTGGAATATCTTCAGTCTTCATTCTAATTTGATGATATCCTAAATGAAGATCCAACTTGGTAAAATAAATTGCTCCATGTAATTCATCCAATAATTCATCAATCACAGGAATGGGAAATTTATCTTTAATAGTGAGCTTATTGAGCTCCCTATAATCCAGACACATTCACCATGATTCATCCTTCTTGTGTACCAATACTGCAGGAGTAGAGAAAGAACTTTGACTAGGTTGAATTATACCCGCCTCTAACATTTCTACAATCATACGTTCAATTTCACTCTTTTGGAAGTAAGGATATCTATAAGGCCTAATGTTTGGAGGAACACTTCGTAGAATGAATAGCATGATCATGATCATGAATAGGTGGGAGTCCTTTGGGAGTTTCAAACACCTTGGAATGATTGTCCAAGACTTGTTGGAGATCTACAGAAATAGATGATTTTGATGTCGGAACTTCTAGTGAGCATAATTGTGCATTTACACCTCATTGTTCTTTCTTTAGAAGCTTTTTCATGACATTAGAGCTTATTATCCTTCCCGGATTCCCTTCAATACCCCGTAATTCGACTTCCTTTCCTTCTGAAAAAAAATTCAAGAAAAGTTCTTGAAAATTAAAAGCTACCGTCCCCAAAGTTTGTAACCATTGTACTCCTAGTACAACATCAGCACCTCCCATAGGAATGTAAAGCATTGGACTAGTAAATCCATATTCCCCCATGGTTAGCTTGATATTATGGCATTTTCCAAATCAATTTATAGTTCCTCCATTTGCAACCATCACTGGACATTCTGGTGCTGGGTATAGGAAACAATTTAATTCCTTCGCTACCTTACAATGCATAAAATTATGGGTGCTACCTGAATCAATCAACACTATTACCTTTTTCTTCTTGATTTGTCCTTCTATCTTGAGAGTTTGAGTGGTAATTCCTGCCAGTGCATTACATGATATGGTCGGATTCATTTCTTCCTCTTCTAGGGCTGGTTCCTGGTGTATATCCTCTTCTTGTTCATTTTCTTCTTCCTCTTCACAATATATGTAAAATAATTTCTTCTCAGCACACTTATGACCTTTAGTGTATTTTCTATCACAACTATAGAAAAGCCCTTTGCTCTTTTTTCTTCCAATTGTTGTTGTGTCAACCTTGTAGGTTGTGGAAGTCTAGGAGTAGCAACACTTCCATCTTTATAGATGTGAGTGGTAGGCTTCCTTGTCACCATAATTTTACATTCAATTTTTCTTGCCAACCTGAATGCCTTCTCCAATGAATCACGAGTTTCCAAACAGACTTCATGTTGGATATTGTCTTTAAGTGCCTATGAAGAGATCAATCATGTGTTCTTTGGAACTTTAATTACCCTTATATTCAATTTTGGAATTCCTCGATGTCTTCTTACTAGCCCCTTTTTGTTTGAGATTTATCAATTGGCTAAAGAAGGTGTTGCTCTTTGTATCCTCATAATGTGCTATCAATTCTTCGTAAAAATTGACCAAGTGACAATTTTTTTGCGGGAACAAAATACATCGATACCATACAAATGTATTTTTTTCTAAATGTAAAGTTGCAATGCGTACCTTTTGTGTGTTTTGCACATTATGGAGATCAAAATATTGCTCCATCTATAGTATCCATGTTACAAGATCCTTTCCATCAAACTTCTCATATCCATTTTTGGAATATGGTGGTTCTTCCCGCCAACATTAGAGTTTATGAAGTCACGATTAACATTTATTTTGTTCTCATCATGAGTTTCCTCTACTATATTTTCACCATTAGGAAACATTTCTTGTATCAACTTTGTCAAACCTTTCATGTCTTATTTTAGATCATTCTTCATGTTTTCCATGTTTTCTTTCATGTCATCCATCTTAGCTTCCATGCCATCCATCTTAGCTTCCACGCCATCCATCTTAGCTTCCACGCCTTTCTTCAAAACTTCCATTTCATTTTTTGTTGCTCTTTGCGAGAGCGAAATTTGGTGCACTTTCTCTTGTAATTTTGATAGATCATGTTGCAATTCTTCATCTTCATGAGTCATAGTAGAGCCTTCTGAAGGCTTAATGGGAGTTGAATTATTTTTACGGGGCATCTTTTAGAACCCAATACTGATATCTATTCTAAAATATTCCCTTGGAATCAATTCAAATTGATTCTTCAAACAACACTTATGCAATTCAGAAAAAAATACACACCTTTTTCTTGTTTTGAGGAGCTCGATATTGAAATTGGATTATCTTTGTGATTGTAGAACTTCAATATTTTATTTTCGGTACCAACGTAGCCCTCTAAATTATCTTTCGAATTCCACATGTCTGACCTGATTTGGATTCTCCAAGAAAAAGTTGTGTCCAATCTCCCACAATAACCTAATTATGGACTGGTTCAGTAGAGCAAACTTGTACGACTTGCCACATGTCACTATTTCATCCTTCGTCTCTGAAATTGATATCCAAGAAACTACAGTCTATGTACTTCCAACCACTTTTTACGTCACTCCAATCCGATGCCCAGAGAGAGATTGAACTTTTCCCACGATCACCTCTTTGAGATGAAATTAAGGAGCTTGAAAAAACACTACCTTCCACAGATCATATCTCAAAAAATATTGCGAGCCAAGCTTTTAAATATTTTGACAGATTTCTTCAGCATTTCAAATTCACACCATAAAAATTTCAGATTCTGAACCTTTGTAGAAAAAACGTTATAGCGCAAATGCCACGATGACCTGTTTAGGAGCCTGAAAAAAGACCTAACTTCCACAGATCATATCTCTGAAAATATTGTGAACCAAGCTCTGAAATTTTTAGAAAATATTCCTCAGGGTTTCTGCTTCGCACCCTAAAAATTTCAGCTTCTGAAACTTCGTAGAAAAAAGGTTATAGCGAAAATTCCACGATGACCTGTTTGGAGCAGCGAAACCCTAGAATCCAAAGCTCTGATACCAAATGTTGTGTAACTAGCTCCAAAAATAGAAGAAAAGAGATAGATATCAATGACTTAGAAATGAGCCACTTCGAGGGGGAAACCTCCAATACATTACATAAATGAACAATTCTTGGATGATACAATTTATGAAACCTCCTTTCTATATATAGGAGTCCATGGGGCCATAATGTAATCCTAGTGGGCCACAATGTAATCCTAGCCGACCTACCAATAATAATTTAAGGGCACAATAATAACAAAATGGGGGTTACAAGGGTACAATAATAACAATAAGGGGGTTACACTAACAACAATAAGGGATTATACTAGTAATATAGGGACCTAACACTATTACCCAAATCTAAAAAGCCATTTTATGGGGTAGGCGGGGTGTAAAATTCTCTAAATCGAAGATCATGAGGTTCGAATCCTGGAGATCTACGGCTCCTAAGGCTGACAAAAGTAAATTTTTTGGGGTGGGTATGATTGCAATACTTCCAAAGCCAACATTTCTGAAGGGTAAATTGCCAAATATTCAACAATATTGTAATTCTGAGAAGCTCTCGCATGTGGATTGAAAGATGATTTACAAAGTACACCTTTTCCAGGCAGTTTAATCACTAAGTCAAGATTTTGTTTCTCGATCTGTAATGGATCAAAAACTAAGGGAGATGTATTCTATGTAGAATTGGATGTTTCTACTTCTTTACCAACATTTTTACTAGAATAATCTTGCGATCGTGTTGCAACCATCAAGATATCCTCAACCCTATTGGAGGAAGATCCAACCATGTTACTATCTTGAGCAGGAAAGGGATCCTTCAAGACAACAAGTATAGGCAAACCCTGAATGAATTTTGATACCTCGGCTCTATGTGGGCACTCTTTTGTAAAATGATCCTAGTCACAGATGAGACAAGGATATCAAGGTTTGCGTTTTTCGTTAGTTGGTTCAGTTGCATCATTTTTCTCTTTTGAAGGTTTTTTCTTTTTATTCTTACCTTTATTCTTACCACCAATTTTAGATTTGGTTGTAGATGACTCTACAATGTGAATATCGGTAGAAGCTTCTTGGGAAGAATCTCCTTTGGGTGAATCGGGTAAAGTGATAATAGGAGAAGTGGTCTTGGAAGACTTCTTCTTAATTTTACCAGTGCTAACAGAACCAATTACACCATCAGTGGCATGAGAGCCAGAAGGAGTTGCAGTTAATTGACCAGGTCTTGGTAAATCGGGGATTTTATCATATAGAGTACCTGACTGAGTATATGCAAGGTCAAGGTACTAAGCTTAAGCAATGAATTTATCTTCCGTAATAACGCCTCCTTTGGCCACATCTTCAGTAATTTTGGGCAATAACGATTTAATAAACCATTCAGTCAAAATTTGATCAGGAATAAAGACTTTCACTAAACGCCTTCTACGTCTCCACTCATGAATATGATCAAATATGTATGTAGACGTAGACTATTTTAATGAAGTTAGCAATTCTGTGTCGTTGTTGTATCTGACAGGAAACTGAAAATGGGTTAAGAAAGTAGTAGCTAGCCCGTTAAAATTATTAAAAGAGCAGTGTGGTAACTCAGTGTACCATTTGGCAACTAGACCAATGAGAGTTCTATGAAAAATACGTAATTGAATCGAATCATTGACTAGTGAATTGGATGCGCACCAGAGGTGATAAGTCATACCGTGATTAGATGGGTCTCTCCTGGCTTACCTTCAAATTTCAGAATATCACTGTGAAACTTGTTGGGAATCGGTGGCCAATATGGAATATAAAAAATGGGATCGTTCGTAAGGCGCGATAGATCCGATAAATCTAAATTTTCTATGAATGGTAACTGATGGCTAGGGTCTTAATAACCTTGTGTGATAAAACCAGTGCCAGGAGGAAGATCTCCAGGATACCCTGGAATTGGATGTGCATTTTGAATCGTGAAACCTACTGGGTAACTAGGATTAACCAGACCGTACTGGGGTTGTTGAGGTATTTGATAAGTATACCCAGGGTATAGCTGATACTGATATGCTGGATTTTGTGTAGTATGACCAATTTGATATTGTCCCTGGTACAGTTGATAGTTAAACAGTGGTTGAATAGAGACAATCGTACTGGTACTAGCTTGTCTCGAAGGCATCTAGACCATATTTTGAATTGTAGGTCCTGACTGTGGCATAGAGGCTTGAGGAATTTGTACTAATGTAGGGATAGAAGAAACCGGAGCTACAGATACTCTAGAAACAGGTGTTGTAGGTTGAACAGAAGTTGTAGTAGATGCAGTAGTTTGAGGTGGAGTCTGAGGTGTACTAGGCCCAGGCTGCTGAACAAAACCAGGTGCAGGGACTTGAACAGTAGGCTGGATAGGTTGCTGGGTTGGACCAGAAACCAAAGGCTATCTAGGTTGATTAGGTAACTACACATTAGGTTGCATAGTCTGTGGAATTTGGGATGGATTCCACACCATGTTCATTCCGAGGTATTGACCTGTAGAAGGTTGTGCATATGAAGGACCATATCCTGGTTGAACGTAGGGTTGATAATTAAGGGGTAAATTTCTAGTCCCTTATAAAAATGATTGACCAGAAGGAGGTTGGAAATCTTGAGTTGGGTACTGACCTTGAGGCATGTACTGAATTTGGGGTTGATAAGGACCCTAAGGAATATACTGAGTCTGGAGTTGACCTTGGGGTATGTACTATCCTTGAGGTTGATAACCTTAAGGTATGTATTATCCTTAAGGTTGTTCCACAGGTAAATAATATTATCCTATAGTTTGTCTTGGTAAAAAATTACCTTGAGGTTTCCCCCCAAGCGGTAACTGACTACCTTGAGGTTGCCCCCCAGGCAGTAACTGACTACATTGAGGTGACCCCCCAGGTGGTAACTGACTAGCTTGAGGTTGAGGATTTGGAATATTACCAGACATCATAAAAATTTGCTCTGCATTCAATGTTTCATTTTTAGATCCATTTGTACCAGTTGATAAAACTTGTTCAGTTGGTCGAGGAGTTTCTCCTGAGAAAGTACCAGAGAGTGACGGGTACCACGAAGGAACAGAAGGACCACCGTATAAAAATGTTTCCAGTGATTGGGAAAACATAGATGACTCACCTGACATAATTGATGAAGGATAATAACCTCTTGGTGTCGGATGAAAAGGAATTCGAGGTGGTGAAAAACTAAGACTTGGGTTTTCTAAAAAATCTATCAACGATAAATACCAATTGTCACTTCTAAAAGGACTGTAGAATATTGATTCACGCTCCCTAATATTCAAAGTCTGTTGGGTTTCGGGAAGAGTTATGTCTTCGTCTGGACCAACAAGTTCTTCAATAGATATGAGGTCAAAAGGAAGATTTTCAGTAATGATATGTCTTACCCTAGGCGAACCAGGATCACTAGAAGTTGGAGTAACAAATCCTAAATATGGTTCCAATATAGCAGGTTTAGTGTCAGGTTCAAAAATTTCAGGTTTTTCAGCTAATTCACTGGAAGGAGAAATACTACCAGTAACTTCGGAAACTGAAATCGGCTCTTGAATATACTCTTTTGTTTGTAATTGATAATCAGGATGAATAACTATAGATGACTCTCCTGCTTCTTTTGATTTAATTCTACTATCACTAGGTGATACTAGAGCTCGCAGCTCTTCAAGTTGGCTTGGTGTATACTCAGGGGGCTTCCCCTGGAGTCTATGCGATTGTCTTGGTAATTCAGCCCGATTAAAAATTATTAGTCACACGCGATCAAATAAAATTTCAATGAAAACTCCTAGAGTCGCTAAGGAAACAAACAAATGAATCACACGCCTAAAAATCTAGGAGATCAAACCACACACAAACAGTAGCTTCCCACACTAAAAAACACTAGTTGGTGATGAAATCCAACATCGTAGTATTTAATGTAGAAAGGGTGGTTGGAACAATTACCCTGACAACATGGTTAATGAAACAGACCGGTGCAAGTTTCTCCACTTAAACCATCTCGAGTGGAGATAACCCTCCAAAGAGTCCAAGTGAGTCTAGTCGACGTCTGCTCCAGGTATAGTGGGATCTTTCCTCCACCATCACCTTAGGAAAAAACCATAAGATTATGGTCACTATGGTTACGAAAAAGAACTAATATACCTGGGGGAACAATATATGGTCCGACATATGCGCAAGGGCAGAGTAAAAAAGCTCAATCCCCTTGAAGGCTCCTTGACATAATCCAAGGTATACCGACAAGTGACCCTAGGCTCCTCGAAAATGGTCTATTTGAGGTTTACTGTTGTTAATACGTGCATATCTTCTATCGTTCCCAATGAGATAGAATTGATTATCCCACTGGTTCAGATATGACCTCATGCTTGACTCCTTTAAGAGGATCTTCCCAGAGCATACAAGCGACTATTGGATTTTTTCCTATCGCAAGATCAAATACTTGTTTGTTTTAATTGTCTTGGAGAGTTAATTACTCCCTACTCCAAGACACTAGCCTAAGCTATATTGATGAAAAGAGCCCTAGAAATATAAAAATCACTAGATTGATTTTAATTTAAGCATTGATTTTAAAAAGCTGCTTCTTAGGAAAATAGGTGCGAAAGTGAAACTGATGATATGTAGTGACCCGACTCAAAAGACACTAAAAAAAATGCATTTATTATGAGAAACAATCCGTTTTATTTCAGTGAATTCTATCTAAAGGAAGAGTTGAGAAATGAAATCTTTTAAAAACAAATATTTCCTTCAAACAAGAATAAATGAAAATAAATCTAATTTCAAAGAGAACTCAAAATGATCTATTTCTCAACAAGAAATCCCTTTTATTCAAGATCAAAACTACAAACCAAGTTTTTCTTCAAAAGAACACTACAATTTCTAGAAATAACACTCAAAGTTAAAAACACTATTTTTGAGATCTAAAAACTCTAAGACTAAATCTAAATTAAAACTTCAAATATTTTGAGGATGTCTTACTCAGCTTGTTATCTAAATAAGAAATTCTTTGCTTGGATCAGCAAGAACTCAAAAAGCATCCAATTTTGGTTTTTTAAGTGAAATTTCAAACTTATAAACAAAAGTTTTTAAAGATTTGCAAATGTGAAAAATAGGATCTAAATCTCATAAAACAATTTCTTCAATGATGTCAGACTCAACAAGAAAGCAAGGAAATACCAGTGATGTAAATGTATACCATGGTTTCTAATATTTGAGCAGGATATAAGACAAAGCAAAAATCATTATACCATGCAGATCTTTCAGAAAATCATTCAAAACTAAAATTGTTGAAATAACCTCTTAACCAAGGCTTTCTGATAGAAGATACAAGTCTAGGTATCCATTTAGAATCTAACAAACTAATCCAAAAAAGAGGATTTTAAGATTTTTCAAAAATTTGATAGGGTCCGCAAGATTCAGTGCAAACCAGTGTGGTCCCACACTATGGGTACAGGAAAAGTGCGTAACTGCCCACGCTGTCTATAAAAGAAAAGAGAGGACACAAGAAAACTAAAGAAAAAATACAAAAAAATATCAATAATTTCTCACGGATTCTACAAGGATAAACCATCCAAGCCAGTATCAATCAATCAAAATCAGAAAAAATTAAAAAAAAAATAAATAAATAAATAAATAAAAAAAAATAAAAAAAAATTCACAAGTCAAAAATAAAAGAAATCAAAGTTCAAGATTTATTCCCCAGTTGAGTCACCATTTTGTTGGAAAGATAAGTTGTTCTTGCGGACAAGACATACCTCCCAAGTGTCCTACAGACAACTAGCAACAAACAGACAACTAAATCTATCTTTCTCTAAATATATTGCGATTCATAATTAAATGATATAAAGGCTTAACGATCCTACCTTTGATCCAATGCTTGTTTGTAGTAGTAATACTTCAGTCGCCCGAAAGAGTTTCCTTCGAAGATCTGCAATCACAAACAAGAAAACATCAAATATCACCTGCATAGCATATATTCATAAATCATATCTATTATGGTGATCAAGGAATCCATAAAATAAACCAATCAATTGACAGATTATTGAGAAAAACAGACTTATTTGTATTAACTTAAATAAGAAGAGCCTTACAACCGTGTCCGCCTTGATGTCATACAGGTCTTCCTTGGGTCCGGAATAGGCGTTTCATTTACTCTGACAAGCCTTAAACTCTTCCAACCGATATGCATACAGGTATGTAATCTTTCTTACATAAAATCTTAGCAAAAAGGGTTTGAGTTTCAACAGCATTTCACCTCCAACAATACTAAAAAATTCAACTCATCAATTGTAACCCTTTGAGGCTGCCCTATGCCTCTTTTTATAGTGAAAGAGAGGAAGTTATAGCTCCATACAAGAAGGGATAAAATCCTCCTTAAAAGGGATTAGTTCCTTACATCAAGGGGTTATCTCCTTAATGGATGGGATGCATGAATTTGAAACGAGTGGACTTTCCACCGCAGGAATGTTTCTAGAAGCTTCCAAAAATGACTCAAACTGAGCTTCTAGATTTTAGTTCCGCCTTTTATTATCTTTTACAGAGGTCTGAATCCTTAATAAATAGAAAGTGTGTTTGGATATGCATGATTTATAGCCAAAAATTTTGGGACCACAGGCAATACTAAGAGAAAATGTGGTACAAGATTTTAAAGACTTTTATGAGCTTTTCTCTTAATTTCAAGTCTCAACTTTAGGAACTTTGATATTGTAGACTTCTAAGGTGTTAGCCCCTTATAAATTTCTTGACAAGCAAGCAAGGGGCTAGTTTGTTCTATAAGCCTGTGAGGAATGCATTTCCCTTGAAAACACATCATCCTTGTAGCCTTTTCAAGTTCCCTACCATGTGACTATTTCCCTCTACTGACTTAAGTCAATAAGCCTTGCTGATAAAGAATTATGCTCCAAAAGGATTTATTTCGCCCCTTGTATCCCTGCATTTTCCCCCCATTCTATCCTTTTTCCCCTGCTTCTAAGTCCCCTTTGTTCCCACAATATCCCCAGCAACCCCCTAAATTCATCCAAAATTTCCATGAAAACCCACCCTTGCCCTTTGTTTCGTCAAAATTCCCCTCTTTCTCTCTATCGTTACCCTCCACAGGCCTCAAAATGCATTAAAAGGGGTTGAAAAACCCACTTTCAGACCATATAATAGGCCTCATCCCCTTTCCTGCTAGCTCCACACCCCTTCCTCCACGTGATCCAGCGCCAGAACTACCCACCATGCCCGAAAGGCGCTTGTCATATTCGTTTATCAGGTGCAGCATCAACCGTTGATCTTGGTTGATCGGACGGTGATCGTGGACTCCACAACACCCATGCTTCCCCGTTCAAACTCCTGACCGTGCTATCACTATCCATTTACACGCAAATCTGACAGTTCGAAGTTTACCTGCCCTTGTGGACCCCATGCACTATTCATAAAACAGTCTGGTTTTCATCGCACCGCTAATGGGGGTCGGGCGGTATTTTCCCATCGGACAGCGATTCCATACACCTTTCGACGCGTGGCTCCTGTACGATTGCAAAACCGCTATCTCATCACACGTTATTTTTCGGTACAAGATGTGCAGGGATATTCATGTCAGCGGTCAGATCTGCCCTGGCTCATCCGACGATCATCGCTCAACGAAGCTGCACGGGTTTTAAACCATAGTCTCCGTACCCCTGGCCCATCATTTGTCGTCCTCCACCACATGTTCAACTGTCGATCTCCTCTCAGATCCAAAAGCCCAGATTGTCTCCCCGATGTTGACTTTTCCGTCGTCGTCGGTCCCGCCACATCACCTCCACGTGTATCCACTGTACCTTTTCCATCCCATTGCATAAATTCATTCAAAGGTTGATGTTTATAAGGTTTTCACATATAATTATTATGCATTCTGCCAACCTTGTGCCATCTCTGTTCTCCACCATTCCACAGCATTTTCCGCCATTTCTCCGTAGTCCCACAATCATCCACACCATCCGCCCCATCCATGGATTTCTTAACAGGTTTTGTGTTTTTGCAGGGCTATCAAAGGCGAAAAATCGCCATGGTTCACATGTACTACTTCAATGGCATGCTGTTCAGACAGAATTAAATCTGAAAGCTGGTACTACAATAGAAATTCCCGGAAATGGTAGCGGCATCATGAATATTACCCAAGGACAGTTTAATCTTTGCAAGAAATCTATCCAGCGCAATTAAAGCCCAGATTTTGTAGATCGAGACATTTATGGAGCAGTGGAGAAAAACTGGCTAATGATCAATGGATTCTAGCATTCAGTATTGAAGGTTTGAGCTTTAATACAATGATTTAAAGGCAAAGCATCAGATCAGTGATCCTGTGGATCATGCAGAAGGTGCAACAGCAGAAATCAATGCATATCAGGGTTTTTTACAGTAGTAAAATGTCTTTCCTCCTTAAAGGACAAAGCGCCCATGCAGTGTTCAATCTATGTCGTGTTCTGGAGAGATTTTCTACCCTGAAACAGCGCCAGTACTATCAGAGCATTTATTTCATCAGTATGGCAGACTTCCTTATCATCCACTTATCTTCTGTTTATTCTCCAATAGCACCATACAATACTACAGTCAGAATACATTAGAGTCATTTCAGAGTAATCTGTAGTCTGAAGAAGATCATCCGTTCACCCAAAGAACACCAGAGATTAATGCACAAAATTTATGCAGAATGGGCTTCGGCCCTCTTTCTTTTCAGAAGTTTAATACTGCATTTAGTTCTTCACCTACCTCCTCTGCTCCTCCGGAGCTATAAATTCATGAAGGAATGCATTGTAAAAGGTTGTTGATAAGTTATCAGAGAACTGTTAGTAGTTTCTTTTGAGACACAGTCTCTGTGTAAAGTGTTAGATAGGCCAAGGAATATTATTTCAGACTGAGTTTTCAGCTATTGGCAATGTTGTACTTGATTGGTATTTCTATTTAATATGAAAATCACATTTCTTTGGATCCTGATTTGAAGCAGTGGTGATGTTTTCCTATCTTTGTGTTTACATTCATTCCATTTCGTTTCTACTGGCTTGTATCAGAATATTGGCATAGGATTTACCCTTGTTAGGTACCCTATGTTCCTGCTCTCCTTGTCGTTTATGTTTCTCTGATAAATGTATTATCTAAGAAATGATTTCAGTTGGTTTAACTAGTGTAGTGGATGTTATTGCCTGCTCTCTGATGTATGAATTAAATGAATTCAATTCTTATATGCTTCTTGTTATATATTTAGTTGGAAGATTTGGGAACACTAGGGATTAGAGTTAGCCCCTGTCCACTATGATCCTTGTGCGACTAGCTGGTCTGCAACTTTCTGCTCTAAATCTGTGTTATCTCCTCTCCTTCTGCCTCTCCATACCACATAATTATCCTGAAGATCCTATGTTTCAAATGACAAGCCCAATTGAAAGCCTGCCTATTGAGTAGTAAGCAAATCCTTTCCTGACTCCATTTCCCAATGGTTCTAAATATTTCCTGGAACATTTCACCTCTGCCTTATCCCTCTTTTCTCATCCTGGTCTTACACTAAATCCTTCTTTCCTGATAACCAACAACCAAAACAAACAAATCAAACAAACAAACCCCGAGCCTTATAACTAGCCTAACATCTTAAATTTTGAGCTTCATTGACATAAAACCCTTTTCTCATATAGAGAGATCCCTCTCTGGACCCAGGAGGGCTAGATCCTGAGGTCTAAAAGTGGTTTGATTTTGTCTCATCTTTTGGTATTTCCAACCTTGCCAAAACATGGGAACCCCAACATAAGGGAGTACTAAAATGTCATGGTGACAAATTTCAGTCTAACAACTAGGCTAAGGGTAAGATAAGGTTAAGGTTAAGGTTAGGTTAAGGGTAATGTCAAGGTTAAGGTAAAGTTAAGGTTAAGGGTAGGTTAAGTTGAAGGTTAAGGTTAGGGGAAGGTAAAGGTTAGGTTAAGGGGGTAACGTTAAGGTTAAGGTTAAGGGTTTGGTCAAGGTTAGGGTTAAGTTATATTTAAGGTGAAGGTTAAGGTTAGGTTATAGTGAAGGTTAAGGTTAAGATAAGGTTAAGTTAGGTTAAGATAAGGTTAAGGGTAAGGTTAAGGTTAAGGGTTTGGTCAAGGTTAGGGTTAGGTTATAGTTAAGGTCAAGGGTAGGTTAAGGGTAAATTTATGGTTAAGGTTAGGTTAAGGTTAAGGTTTTGTAAGCGTAAGGTTAAGGTTAAGGTTAAGGTTAAGTGTAAAGTTACGGTTAAGGTTATGGTTATGGTTATGGTGAGGTTAAGCTTAAGATTAGGTTAAATGTAAAGTTAAGGTTAAGCTTAAGGGTTTGGTCAAGGTTAGGTTTAGTTGTGACAGGTTTAGTCAGGTTAAGGTTAAGGTTAAGGTTAATGGTTTGGTCAAGGTTAAGGTTAGGTTACAGTTAATGTCAAGTTTAAGGTTAGGTTAAGGTTAAGGTTAAGGTTAAGGTTAAGGTTAAGGTTAAGGTTAATTTGAGGTTAATGTTAAGGTTAAGGTTAAGTTTAACATTAAGGTTAAGGCTATGGTTAGGTTAAGGTTAGGTTAAGGTTAAGGCTAGGTAAGGTTAAGGTTAAGGTTACGAGTTTAGTCAGGTTAAGGTTAAGGTTAAGATTAAGGTTACGATTCGGAACCTTAACCTTCATATAACCTTAACCCTAACCTTAACCCTAACCTTAACCTTAACTATAACCTAACCCAAACCTTGACCAAACCCTTAACCATAACCTTAACCTGACTAAACCCATAACCTTAACCTTAACCTTAACCTTATGTGTTTATTGAAGGTTAAGGTGAAGGTTAAGGGTTTGGTTAAGGTTAAAGTTAAGGTTAAGGTTAAGGTAAAGGTTAGGGTTAGGTTAAGGTTAAGGTTAAGGTTAGGTTAAAGGTAAATTTAAGGTTAAGGTTAGGTTAAAGTTAAGCTGAAGGTTAAGGGTAAGGTCAGGTTTAAGTTTAGGGGTAGGTTAAGGTTAAAGTTGGGTTAAGGTAAGGTTAAGGTTAAGGTTAGGTTAGGTTAAGGTAAGGTTAAGGTTAAGGTTATGGTTATGGAAAGTTTAAGGGATTAATCTCACCCTTAACCTTAACCTTAACCTTACCCCCTTAACCTTAGCCTTAAACTTAACCTTAACCTTAACCTGACTAAACCCGTAACCTTAACCTTACCTTAACCTAACTTTTAACCTTAACCTTAACCTTAACCTAGCTATAACCGATAGAAATTATATAACTGATATTTTATATGTATAAGATTCACTTGATCATATACTATTTTACTTCATGCATAATACATAATCTATTCCACCATTGATCATCATATGCAGAAATTAAATCAATTACATGTGCACATTAAAACCATAAAAATTCACACACATTAACACAGTGATTTATGGGAAAGATTAAAGTTGAAAACCCCCAACTATATGTATAGTTTATTTCATATATATCATGTAACAATCATCATACAAAGCTTCTCACAAGCTCTCAGTACAATCTCCAATCCTTACACACTAATCAAGTCTGATCTAGCAAATCCCATGCACCGATCTCTGCCAGCCTTTATCCTACCTCTACTGCGCAATCCCTGCTAAAGAATGGCTCTGGATGAACTCGAATTGCTCCGGCCTTGCTCATGCAATCCTTAAAGGCATCTCCATCAATGTGTGGTGCAAACTCATGCAACACTGTGTGTTAGCTCCCTGTAATTTGCAAGATTGGCAAAGTCAAACTGCAGAGCGAACACTGTTTCAACCACTTTGGGATTCTAGGATCTAGCCCTCCTGAATCTATAGAGTGATCTCTCTAGTAAAGTGAAAAGATGGATTTATTTTTAAAGGTTTTGGGTATGATATTAGGCTAGTTATGAATACCAAGGGTTTTTGTTTGTTTTGGATGGTTGAGCATGATTATTATTTGGGTGGAAAGGCCTAAATGGAAAGAGTTTCAAAGGAGTGAAGTTGCAAGAAATCGATACAAGATTTGGCTAAAAAGATAGATATAAAGTTGGTTTTTAGTCCATTGGGCTATGGAGTCATAATAGGGCTTTAATTATGCAACAATTCAAGAGTGATCCAAGTGGAAAGTAATCTATATCACAAGATACTTTGAGTTAAAATGATGGAATGGAAACAATAAAAGTGTTGGAGGGGTCGAAACAGATAATAATTTCAACTAGGATTTATAGTCTGTCCAAACAAGAAAATCCTTTTAAGCAACTATTTAAAACTAACCAAAAGGGCAGGGCTCACCATAAACCTCTTTAGACAAGCTATTATTAAAGATAACTCAAAAGATAAACAATCCAGTAATCCACATAATTAATTTCAGAAAGTATGAAGAAATATAAGATAAACAAAATGAAACTTAAGATCAGATAAGATACTTTTAAATCTAGTCTGCTTTCAGCATACACTTAGGGAAACTTTCAGAATTTACCTTTGGAGAAATAAGCTAGAAAACAGGGCACACCATCACTTTTTTAGTCTAACTTTACAAAGAAAATAATGAAAATAGAATTCAAGAACGATGTTTAAATCAAACATTAGGATGAGGGAATGCCAGCATTCCTAACTGCTTAGACTGTATTGAATCATTCCTAAATAAACAATTTAGAGGAAAACATTGAGATAAAGCTTACCATTCAGAGAAGGGTACTATAACAGTAAGTCCTAACTCTATTCTTGCTGTTCTTTATCAGAGAATAATGGACAATATGGCATACATAAGAGGAAAAATGATAACAATGAAAGAAGCACTTCACCAGTGATATAGACCAGGATCCCAAGAAACAACTTGTATATTGAAATCAAACCAGTTACATCTTCAAGTCCAATGTTTCAGTTCGGAAATCATCTTCACTTCTCAGACTAACTTATTTAATCATAAATAGAGCTTCAAGAGCCTTTGAAAACTATTTAAAAGTAGAATTTTTGAGCACAAGTATATTTCAAAGTTTTGCAACCAACCCTTTACAATGAGCTCCTCAATGAGTTTTTATAGAAGGATGAGGAGGTCGAAAGAGAAAAGATCTATGGGTTCAATTAATACAGATTAATACTTCTCAGCCTTTAAGGGGCTCGATGGAGAAATTTACAGATATTTCCCTTATATTAATTTTTTTTACATTAAGAATTAAGCTCGGTGGGGAGCTTTTGTTGACTTTAAGGCTCTGTGTCATCTCTTGCAATAACTCTGTTTGGCTTGGAATAACTGTTCGGCCATATTGAGGAAAATATCCTCTGTTTTGGTCATTAATCAGCCTCTATTTGAATGCTTTGAGGCTACAAGTGGCATTAGGTAGCTGAGAGGAATCAATTAGCCTCTGATGTAGTGGTGGAGGCTTTCTATTTCTGATAGATATTCTTGATTTTCCTTTAAACACTGTTAATTTGTTTTGATCCTGTGTTTTAGGCTTAATCAGGCCTAAAATATGTCTTCTTCTCTTTAACTGTGTTTAATTCAGTGGATTAGGCTTTTGATTTTCAATATTAGCCGTAATCCACCAGACTGCGAAAACAATCTTCAATCTTCAGTTCTGTCGTGGTTAGGTCTTCAACGCTGATAATCTTCATTTCATTTATGCTTCATTGTGTCTTGTTGATGTGTAGGTGCGCAGAGGCTTTATAATAGTATCGGCGCTCATGAAGCACCGATAAAACTTGATGAGAACCTTTTCAAAAGGATTTTATTTGATAAACAGAGGCCTGGAGAGTTGTCACTCTCGGCCTTTCATTTTCTTTTAAAATATTTGAAAAACCTTTAAAGTCATACACAAACCAAGAAATAATTAAGAAATCTTGTGTTATTGGGAAAAAATGCTTCGGAGGCTGTGATTAAGAGTGTGGCTATCGGATGAGTGCATCTGACGGTGGAGATTTCCGTATAAAGGTTAAAAGGAGAGTGGTTGAAAGAATGGTGCAGAGGATTAGTCCGGGCCGTAGATCTGTTTTGGTCGACGGTCTAGATCAATAGAGGAAATATAATGTGAAAGGGTCACATTACTATATAATGGAAGAAAATGTGAAGAAATACAAAGGAAAAGGGGAAAAATCCCTTTGGCGAAAGAAATACATTGAAATGAAGTTTGGGGTTTCGCAGATGATCGTGAGCCGTCGGATCTCATTGGGGCCCGAGATCAACGACGGAGATTGCTCATCAAAAGCCCTTGGAGTATGGTGAAGGGTGATAGTGTAATGGGAGATTAGATCTAAGCCATTTATTTGCAGAGATCAAAGGTGGGGGAGCGCACGCGACAAAACATAACGCAAATGGGGAAAGCGGTTTCGAGAGGGAAAACTGGCAGTATCGCGTGCAAAAAGGGAGGTTAGGCGGTTTTTATTTTTCGAACACGATATGCATTTATTCTCGACATATGGCATTAAAAAACTGCTTACATTGTGTAATTTTTGGGGATTAAAGGTCGTGCTCAAAGTTACGTGAAATGGAACATCAACCATTAGATCTAGAACCTCAGATCAAACGGTGGGGAGTGAGCACGATATTGATATGATGAGCGGGTCATAGCAGGCGGGGTGGTTTTGTTCTGAGCCATTGGATCAAAGATGGATGGGTAAGATTAAGTTTGGAGGGAGGCAGGACCCACAGGGGTTGGGCCCGTCAGGGTTAATATGGGCTGTTGGATGACTGAAATGGAGGGCTCAGATTGATCTTAGAGGTTAACGAAATAATATACAAGGCGAAGAAATGTTTAATATGAGTCGTTGATCTGTAGAGAAAACATTATAAAGCAGGGGTGCATGAATTGAACCAAGGTCAGAAGGATTGATCTGGACCGTCGGATGTTGACACGTGGATGACCCAGATGCAATCAGAGCTTCGCAATAGGTGGGGGAAATGGACATGGTAGCATTGAAGCGATTGACTGTGGGTTGTCGATCAACAGATCAGATCGACGACGAAGAACTCATCGGGGAATCAAAAATTAGAGATTGTGAATAAAATATTAGGTGCACCCAATGGAATCCCCGATGTGAGAGTGCGCAGACCGTTTGATTGGTCAGAAATAAACGATGGAGGATAGGCTTCAACCAATAAACAACAGAACCCTTTATAATATATGGAAATCAAAAATTTTCAAAATACAAAGGTTTTTTGTATTTAGGGAGGGGTTATATAAGGTTAGGTGCCCGATTGTGGGGCCTATGGATATATGAAGAAGTGAAAGGGATCGAGGTTATATATAAGGGTGCCAATCGGAATTGGGAGGAAGGAGCGGGCTTTTCAATCTACCCATTAACAAATCTCCGATGCGAGAGTGTATGGACCGTTGATAGGGGAAAAAAATCAACGGTCTTTCCATTAAAAAAAAATTCACCGGCGCTGTTAGGTCTCTGTAATAAGCAAGATTGGAAAAAGTCCGATCACAGAGTTAACATCATTTCAACCAACTTTGGGATTCTAGGATCTAGCCCTCCTGAATCCAGAGAGGGATCTGTCCAATAAGTGCAAAGATTTATCTTGTTTGCTTTTATGTGTGATTTTAGGCTAGTTGTTAAGGACAAGGTTTTTTTTTGTTTTGGTTGGACAAAGATAAATGAGGGTGAAGGAAGTCTAAATGAAGGGTGAAGATGAATGAAAGAAAAAATTGATTCGGCTAAGAAGATAGGCAAGAAACAACTTCAATCCATTGGGTTATGGAGTCATAGTAGGGTTTTAATTGGAGTAGCAAGAGGCAAGAGTGGTCCATGGGGAAAGTCATCTATGTCTAAGGATCTCTTTAAAGTTTGATTTATGGAATGGAGTGATACATCAAGAAGGGGAATTAAACAGATGCAGAACGAAGAGCAGCCTAGGATCTGATAAGTACTTTTAAACCAGTCAGCCTTTGAAAAACACTTAAGAAGGACATGAAAGCAGACTAGGATCTGGGAAGTAATTTTAAACTAGCCAGCCTTTGATACACTTTCAATAGAAAACATACAAAACAAGGGGAAACACAAAGATAACATAGAATGGTCTAAGATCTGGTAAGTGCTTCTAAACTAGCCAGCTTTTAACACATTCCAAGGGAAACATTCAGACAGTCCTTGGGAGTGGAACTAGGACCAGGGCGCGCCATATCTTCTAGCATTCATCCTCACACAACATATGCAGAAAGTAACATTCAAAAATAATATTCAGCTAAGACAATAAGACGAGGGAACGCCAGCATTCCTATGTCTAAACTGAATTAAATCATTCCTAAATAACACAGATTGGAAGAAAACATTCAAGTAAAGATTTCTCAGCCAGAGAAGGTTACTGATATACAGTAGGTTCTAACCCTGTTTAAACTGTTCTTTACAGTGGAAAATGAAACAAAATGAAAACAGAAATAAAATAACAAGTTACAAATGAGAATAACATCACCGTCAACATAGACCAGGATCCCATAAATCAGCTTGTATTGATGTTCCAAACCAGTTACAATCTTTAATTCCAATGGTTCTTTACAGCTTCAGGCTTCTTAGCTCAACTTAGGTATTTTCTCTTACAAACAGAGCTTACAGCAGCTTCAGAAAACTATTTACATGCTACAGATATGCAGTGACCAACAATTTCTCATCTTCTACAGAAGTATTTATAGAAGAATGAGGAGAAAAGATCTGAGGAAATATCTCTCAGGACAATTAATACAGGTTCAAGACTTCTCGGCCTGTTGAGGGGTTCGAGGGAGAAGTGTACAGGTGGACTACTGTATTAATGTTTACAATTAATATCAAAGCTCGGTGGGAGCTTTATTTGACTTTGAGGCTTTGTGCGCTGTGTGGAGTAACTTCTGCAGATTTTTATGCATTTACTTCCTGGCAGAAGTAACTCCTTGGCTGCGCTGAGGTGAAAATCTGATTTTCTTCAATAACTTTGGCCTCTGCTTTGAAAGGTTTGAGGCAACAGGTGGCTCTGTGGTAGCTGAGGAATCAATTTTCCTCAAGATGTGGCGGTGGAGGCTTTCTGTCTGATAAAACACTTTAGGTTTTCTTTAAAATGTGTTTTGGGTCGAGGATTAGGATTTTGATGACCGTCTTAGCCGTAATCCCCGTAATACTGTCTTCAATCTTCATCTGCTGTGCTTTATCTTTTAAAACTGATACTCTTTAACTGTTCTTTTGAATAAAATAGTGTCTTGTCGATGTGTAGGGCCGCACAGGGCTTTTTATGCTATCAACGCTCATGAAACGTTGATAAATCATTGACTTCAAACCTGTGAATGGTTCTTTTAAATAGCTCGAAGGCGCAGGAAACGCCTTTCCTAATCCTCGGCTTTCTTTCTTTATACAATAGAAAACCAATAAAACTCCTGCAAAAGACAAAAAAAATTAAGAAATCCTGCGTTTATAGGTTAAACTGCATTGGAGGATGTGCGGAGGAAGCAGGGCTGTTGGATTGCATCATCCAACGGTCGGTATTATTTGGAGAAATCATAGAATGGTAGAAAAAAGATAAATCTAAGCCGTCGATCGCGCAAGATCGACGGTTGGGAGAAGGCAGTGGAAAAAACCTTTGTAAACAATACAATATGACGTTTTTAATTTTACAAAGGAAAAAGGCGCATTTTACATGAGTGGTGAGGGGATCGTACGGTGGGCCCGGCGGGACTGATCGCAAATCGCAAAAGTGGAAAATGCGATGGTGGATTATGCGACGGAGAGAAAATGCAATATTGCGATTATGCGATGGGTGGAAACTGCGATGGATCACATCGAAAATATTTGCGATGGCTCTTTGGAGGAAAACTGAAAACTGCGATCTGAAATCTGCGATGGATCGCAGCGCAAATATTTGCGATGGCTGATTTATGCGACGGAGAGAAAATGCGATATTTGCGATTTGCGATGAGCGCTAGGGAAAAATGTGATTGGAGCGGTCGCATCGCAAATATTTGTGATGCAATCAAATCGCATCGCAAATATTTGCGATGGATCAAACTGTTTAAACAATGAAACGTGCGATTTTCAATATGCGATCGGGCAGAACGATCGCATCCCAAGTTTTTACGATGAGTTAATGAAACGCACCATAGAAAATGCGATAATGCGAGATTGCGATTTGCAATAAGCAGTGGGCCATATATTATATGATATGAACTTTATAATAAAGTTTACATAATAACGTATGGCGGGGTATGAGAAAGGGGAAGTGGTTAGAAAGGTAGGGCTTTATAACATAAAGTCTTTATTATAAAGTCCTACGGGTTATTTGAGGGGTCTTGGTAAAGCTAAAGAATGAGTCTTCAACCTTAATAAGAGTGATTTTTATGAAGGGGAGAAAATGAATCATGAAAAAAAAGGGGAATTAATGGAGAAAAAGGGGAGCATATGAAGGTTAGTTTTAAGTGGGAAAAGGGTGAAAATGATGGTTCTTCAGCAGTCTCCTTTTATGAAATCAGCAGAATTTCAGAGCATGAAATGGAAATAGTAAATGAAGATTTCGGACAGAGGCATGAGGCCTTCAAGGAGTCTTCAAGAGCCAACAATTTTTAGTGATAAAATTTGTTTCTTGGAGGCTCAAAAAGTCTTAGCCACCTTTTGGTATAACAAAATATTATAGGTGGCTAACAGTGGCTCCATTTGGAGATGGTGCCTTCTTGAAGGCATCAAGAATTCAGACTTGATTTCTTTGGGACGTTCACTTGTGCCTGATCCATTGGGCTGCCCTTCCTTTTCTGGATGATCTTGTTTGAAAACGTATTTAGCAGCCATGAAAACAATGGTCCTTCATCAATACAAACTTTCTACCTACCCAATCCTACTGATCTAGCATTTTTTCTTCATTGGAGTGCACTTGGATTGGCAAACTCTTTTCACAACATTTTATTCTTTTGGAAGCATAAAAACTAATCGACTTCTACTCCTTATTCCTCCCTGAACTCAGGTTAAACAGTTGAGCTCAGATATTTCTCTACCTAATCTACTGTCTGTTGGGATTAAACTGTCCAACAGACTTTCATTCTCTAAATTCTACAATAGAAATTTAAAAACAATCAAGTCAAGATTGAGCTGTTTGACTTGCTGTGATCTATGGCATAAGAACAAGCTGCACATAGATTATTATTTGCAGAAAATTAAAATAAAAAATGGAAGGCTTAAGATCTAAAAGTTTCTCATCATGGCCTTCTCTTTTCTTCACAGCTCTGTTTTTGCTTTTGTTTGAGCTGTCTCTTCCTTGATATCTGATTCAGATTTTGGGCAAATTAGAACCATTTTTTCTCTTTTATGACTCAGAAAATAAAACAGTTTTGAGTCATCTCTCTTTGAAAACTTTGGTTCAGATTTTGAGTTTGTTTGAACCTTCATTTCTATCCTAATCTATCTACTGATAAGCCAAGATTGAACAGTTTGGAAAATCGAATTCACTATCCTATCAGCAGAAAATTTAAAGCTAATTAGTCAAGATTAGGCAGTTTGACTAACTAGAAGTGTGTTTTGAGGAGTGGCATTTGAGCTTGCACACTTTCAGATTTATTTCTCTTTTTGGCATGGGGCTGTGCCTTTCTTGTTTTCATTTCTGCCCTCTTTTCATTTTTTCTCTGTTTTTGTATTTTTTGAATTCTTGATTTTTCTCCAAAGCAGAAAACAACAACTAACTACATGCTCGGAACTGAGCTTTATTGACATTCCTATCTAACCTATTCTAAACATGGAGTATTTACATATTCATATGATACAAAAGTGCCAATGCAGCCAGCTGAGTAATTTCAAGAAGAAGAAGAAACTCTGGCTGCTTGTCAGAGGTATCCATAGTATATTTTGAAGATTAATCTTCAAAACCGAGGCTATCACAGAAGGTGACAGATTTTCATGTCTCTGGATTTTGCAAAGGATCAATGCTTGATAATTTGAGCCAATCGGGATTTCCACACACTCTTCCATAGGATCAATAAAGAAAAGATGAAGATTATCTTCCTTTTGGTCCTCCACAATTGGTAGATCATCTACTTCCAAGACGTCAGCTTTGAGGACTATCTCTTCAGTATGTAGCTTGGAAGTATCATCATTCTTAACCTGCAAAATAGCAAACAGTGAAATATCTTCTTTCTTTGAATCTAGGCTTGCTTCTGATGTAAATTCAGGCTCTTTAAATGACAGACTAATATCAGTGAAGGGAGAAGTTTCTTCTTGGGAAGATGATATATCCACAACAGGATAGTATTCTATTTGTTTTTCTCCTTCATCTTCATCATCTTCTGAACTGGAGGACTCATCATATTTGACAGTGTTGTCCTCTTGTGGCCCGTGTATGCTCGTATTCAGTGGACTAAATTCTGTGAAGAGGTTATTATATTCTCGAGTGGGGGTGCTTTCAAAAGTTTCCTCCTGCTCAAAAATTTCTTCATTGCTCTTCTCTTCACCTTCTGAGTTGAAAGGCTGCTGATTTTCAATTATGTGAAAGCGATTTGTGATGGATTGAAATGGGTGTTTTCTGCTTTCAAGTTGATGATGGTGAAACTCATAACACCAATCGAACGCAGGTTGCCCTGCGTGATTAATTTTTGCTTGAAACTCATCATCATCATCAGACTAATCGAAATTTGAAAATCATCGAAATAAACAATTTCATCAGTCGAACATATTGGGTTATCAGCAGGTCTCTCTTCATTATGATTTACAAAAGAATTTTCTAAATCTGTACAACAAAGTTCTCTATGTGAATGGGCAAGAGTGTTTGTTTTGCAAAAAGTTTCAGAGACTGACTGTTTATAAATAGTCTGTTCTATTTCCTTCTCTGTCAAAGGGGAAAATGTTTCCATGTCCCTTTGCACAGAAGTACAGCAATTCTCTGTCTCTTGTGAAGACTGATTTTGAGGCTGGATGTCTTCTTGAGCCTCAGATATAAGGGATGATGAATCAATATTTGAGTTTTCAGGGATATCTTGAGGAACGTCCATTATTTCTTGGATCATCTCTTCCTCAACTGATTCATCTATGTTCTTAAAAATTTTCAATAGGAGATTAAACTCATGAATGGCTGTTAAAAGATCTTCAGGATGCATCTCTTCCAAAGCTTCCTCATTATCTATAATGTGTGGGGTGATGTTTTGTGATGGATCATAATATATTGCACCCCATGATAATGGCGTAGCGTTTTCTTCATAGTTCTCATAGAACATATATTCAAGGTCTCTTAAAGAAAACAAACTACTAGATCTTAAGCATTCATACCAATCCCTAGCTTTTCCTTCTAATGTCAACATGAACATTTTCATTAGGCAGTCTTCATGCCATTCAACTTTCAACCTCCATACATGTATATGAAATCTGATGAGATGTAATAGAGGGTCATCAAACTTTTCACCTTGAAAAATAGGCAGGTTGTCATCCCAATGCACCTGGGGTATCTTATGTGGAAACCCAGGGATATGATCTCTACTCATTGGGGCATATCTTTGTTGTATTCTTGGAATCATGTTTGTAAATCCAGAAAAAGGTCACTGTGTCTGGTCAATCAGTTCAGGGTCTTCTACCAGTGGAGTCATTTGGTCTTCTGAGAGTTTCAGAGTGTGGAGTTGCCAGGTGGAAAATTTTTAGCCCCAAAGGAGGTAAAATGTTTTATGGTTCCACCACCATGTTTATTAGATACCAATATAAAATATTTTTGGGTTTTTCTAAGTTTCTGTGGTTGTATGGAAAACTAAAGAGTCTATAAAAGCTGGCCAAGCAACTATGAACTCAAAAATATTCCCCAGTGGAGTCGCCAGAAATGTTACGTCTCTGTAATAAGCAATATTGGTAAAAGTCCGATCACAGAGTTAACATCGTTTCAACCAACTTTGGGATTCTAGGATCTAGCCCTCCTGAATCCGGAGAGGGATCTCTCCAATATGTACAAAGATGGATTTGTCTTTGAAGTTTAGGGTAATGATATTAGGCTAGTTATGAAGACCAAGGGTTTTGTTTGCTTTGGTTGGAAAAAGATAAATGAAGGTGAAGGAAGTCTAAATGAAGGGTGAAGATGAATGAAAGCGAAAATTGATTCAGCTAAGAAGATAGGCAAGAAACAACTTCAATCCATTGGGCTATGGAGTCATAGTAGGGTTTTAATTGGAGTAGCAAGAGGCAAGAGTGGTCCATGGGGCAAGTCATCTATGTCTAAGGATCTCTTTAAAGTTTGATTTATGGAATGGAGTGATACATCAAGAAGGGGAGTTAAACATATGCAGAACGAAGAGCAGCCTAGGATCTGATAAGTACTTTTAAACCAGTCAGCCTTTGACAAACACTTAAGAAGGACACAAAAGAAGACTAGGATCTGGTAAGTACTTTTAAACCAACCAACCTTTGACACACTTCCAATAGAAAACATACAAAACAAGGGGAAACACAAAGATAACACAGAATGGTCTAAGATCTGGTAAGTGCTTCTAAACTAGCCAGCTTTTAACACATTCCAAGGGAAACAATCAGACAGTTATGCAGACAAGTCTGGGACCAGGGCTAACCATATCTTCCTTCCAGTTCATCCTCACACAACATATGCAGAAAGTAACATTCAAGACTGACATTCAACTAAGACAATAAGACGAGGGAACGCCAGCATTCCTATGTCTAAACTGAATTAAATCATTCCTAAATAACACAGATTGGAAGAAAACATTCAAGTAAAGATTTCTCAGCCAGAGAAGGTTTCTGATATACAGTAGGCCCTAACCCTGTTTAAACTGTTCTTTACTGTGGAAAATGAAACAAAATGAAAACAGAAACAAAATAACAAGTTACAAATGAGAATAACATCACCGTCAACATAGACCAGGATCCCATAAATCAGCTTGTATTGATGTTCCAAACTAGTTAAAATCTTTAAGTCCAATGGTTCTTTACAGCTTCAGGCTTCTCAGCTCAACTTAGGTATTTTCTCTTACAAACAGAGCTTACAGCAGCTTCAGAAAACTATTTACATGCTACAGATATGCAGTGACCAACAATTTCTCATCTTCTACAGAAGTATTTATAGAAGAATGAGAAGAAAAGATCTGAGGAAAGATCTCTTAGGACAATTAATACAAGGTGATGACTTCTCGGCCTTTTGAGGGGCTCGATGGAGAAGCTTACAGGTGTTTCACTATATTAACTGTTTTACAATTAATATCAAAGCTCGGTGGGAGCTTTATTTGACTTTGAGGCTCCGTGTACTTTTAGAGTAACTTCTGCAGATAATTCTGCATTTATTCCCTTGCAGAAGTAACTCCCTGGCTGTGCTGGAGGCGAATATCTGATTTTCTTCAATAACTTCGGCCTCTGCTTTGAAAGGTTTGAGGCAACAGGTGGCTCTGTGGTAGCTGAGGAATCAATTTGCCTCAAGATGTGGTGGTGGAGGATTTTTGTCTGATAAAACACTTTAGGTTTTCTTTAAAATGTGTTTTGGGTCGGGGATTAGGATTTTGATGACCGTCTTAGCCGTAATCCCCGTAATACAGTCTTCAATCTTCATCTGTTGTGCTTTATCTTTAAAACTGATACTCTTTAACTGTTCTTTTGAATAAAACAGTGTCTTGTCGATGTGCAGGGCCGCACAGGGATTTTTATGCTATCAACGCTCATAAAACTTTGATAAATCATTGACTTCAAACCTGTGAATGGTTCTTTTAAATAGCTCGAAGGCGCAGGAAACGTCTTTCCTAATACTCGGCTTTCTTTCTTTATACAATGGAAAACCATTAAAACTCCTGCAAAACACAAAAAAAATTAAGAAATCCTGCGTTTATAGGTTAAACTGCATTGGAGGATGTGCGGAGGAAGCAGGGCCGTTGGATGGCGTCATCCAACGGTCGGGATTATTTGGAGAAATCATAGAATGGTGGAAAAAATATAAAATCTAAGCCGTCGATCGCGCAAGATCGACGGTTGGGAGAAGGCAGCGGAAAAACCTTTGCAGACAATACAATATGACATTTTTTAATTTTACAAAGGAAAACGACGCATTTTATATCAGCGGAGAGGGGATCATACGGTGGGCCCGGCGGGACTGATCGCAAATCGCAAAAGTGGAAAACGTGATGGCGGATTATGCGACGGAGAGAAAATGCGATATTGCAATTATGCGATGGGCGGAAACTGCGATGGATCGCATCGCAAATATTTGCGATGGCTCTTTGGAGGAAAACTGAAAATTGCGATCTGCGATGGATCGCAGCGCAAATATTTGTGATGGTGGATTATGCGACGGAGAGAAAATGCGATATTTGCGATTTGCGATGAGCGCTGGGGAAAAATGCGATTGGAGCGGTCGCATCGCAAATATTTGCGATGCGATCAGATCGCATCGCAAATATTTGTGATGGATCAAACTATTTAAACAACGAAACGTGCGATTTGCGATATGCGATCGGGCGGAACGATCGCATCGCAAGTTTTTGCGATGAGTTAATGAAACACACCATAGAAAATGCGATAATGCGATATTGCAATTCGCGATAATCGGTGGGCCATATATTATATGATATGAACTTTATAATAAAGTCTATATAATAACGTATGGCGGGGTATGAAAAATGGGAAGTGGTTAGAAGGGTAGGGCTTTATAACATAAAGTCTTTATTATAAAGTCCCGTGGGTTATTTGAGGGGTTTCGGTAAAGCTGAAGAAAGAGTCTTCAACCTTAATAAGAGTGATTTTCATGAAGGAAAGAGAAGAAATCATGAAAACAAAGGGGATTTTATGGAGGAAAAGGGGAGCAGATAAAGGTTTGAAAAGGGGGAAAATGAAGGTCTTGCAGCAGTCTTTTTTATGAAATCAGCAGAATTTCTGAGTATAACAATGGGAATAGTAAATGAAGATTTGGGACAGAGGCATGAGGCCTTAAAGAGACTTCAAGAGCCAACAATTTTTAGCGATAAAATTTGTTCCTTGGAGGCTCAAAAAGTCTTAGCCACCTTTTGGTATAACAAAATATTATAGGTGGCTAACAGTGGCTCCACTTGGGGATGGTGCCTTCTTGAAGGTATCAAGAATTCAGACTTGATTTCTCTGGGACGCGGACTTGTGCCTGATCCATTGGGATGCCCTTCCTTTGCTGGATGATCTTGTTTGAAAACATATTTAGCAGCCATGAAAACAATGGTCCTTCATCAATACAAACTTTCTACTTACCCAATCCTACTGATCTAGCATTTTTTCTTCATTGGAGTGCACTTGGATTGGCAAACTCTTTTCACAACATTTTATTCTTTTGGAAGCATAAAAACTAATCGACTTCTACTCCTTATTCCTCCCTGAACTCAGGTTAAACAGTTGAGCTCAGATATTTCTCTACCTAATCTACTGTCTGTTGGGATTAAACTGTCCAACAGACTTTCATTCTCTAAATTCTACAATAGAAATTTAAAAACAGTCAAGTCAAGATTGAGCTGTTTGACTTGCTGTGATCTATGGCATAAGAACAAGCTGCACATAGATTATTATTTGCAGAAAATTAAAATAAAAAATGGAAGGCTTAAGATCTGAAATTTTCTCATCATGGCCTTCTCTTTTCTTCACAGCTCTGTTTTTGCTTTTGTTTGAGCTGTCTCTTCTTTGATATCTGATTCATATTTTGGGCAAATTAGAACCATTTTTTCTCTTTTATGACTAAGAAAATAAAACAGTTTTGAGTCATCTCTCTTTGGAAACTTTGGTTCAGATTTTGAGTTTGTTTGAACCTTCATTTCTATCCTAATCTATCTACTGATAAGCCAAGATTGAACATTTTGGCAAATCGAATTCACTATCCTATCAACAGAAAATTTAAAGCTAATTAGTCAAGATTAGGCAGTTTGACTAACTAGAAGTGTGTTTTGAGGAGTGGCATTTGAGCTTGCAAACTTTTAGATTTATTTCTCTTTTTGGCATGGGGCTGTGCCTTTCTTGTTTTCCTTCTGCCCTCTTTTCATTTTCTTTGTTTTTGTATTTTTGAATCCTTGATTTTTTCTCCAAAGCAGAAAACAACAACTAACTACATGCTCGGAACTGAGCTTTATTGACATTCCTATCTAACCTATTCTAAACATGGAGTATTTACATATTCATATGATAAAAAAGTGCCAATGCAGCCAGCTGAGTAATGTCAAGAAGAAGAAGAAACTCTGGCTGCTTGTCAGAGGTATCCATAGTATATTTTGAAGATTAATCTTCAAAACCGAGGCTATCACAGAAGGTGACAGCTTTTCATGTCTCTGGCTTTTGCAAAGGATCAATGCTTGATAATTTGAGCCAGTCGGGATTTCCACACACTATTCCATAGGATCAATAAAGAAAAGATGAAGATCATCTTCCTTTTGGTCCTCCACAATTGGTAGATCATCTACTTCCAAGACGTCAGCTTTGAGGACTATCTCTTCAGTATGTAGCTTGGAAGTATCATCATTCTTAACTTGCAAAATAGCAAACAGTGAAATATCTTCTTTCTTTGAATCTATGCTTGCTTCTGATATAAATTCAGGCTCTTTAAATGACAGACTAATATCAGTGAAGGGAGAAGTTTCTTCCTGGGAAGATGATATATCCACAGCAGGATAGTATTCTATTTGTTTTTCTCCTTCATCTTCATCATCTTCTGAACTGGAGGACTCATCATATTTGACAGTGTTGTCCTCTTGTGGCCCGTGTATGCTCGTATTCAGTGGACTAAATTCTGTGAAGAGGTTATTATATTCTCGAGTGGGGGTGCTTTCAAAGGTTTCCTCCTGCTCAAAAATTTCTTCATTGCTCTTCTCTTCACCTTCTGAGTTGAAAGGCTGCTGATTTTCAATTATGTGAAAGCGATTTGTGATGGATTGAAATGGGTGTTTTCTGCTTTCAAGTTGATGATGGTGAAACTCATAACACCAATCGAACGCAGGTTGCCCTGCGTGATTAATTTTTGCTTGAAACTCATCATCATCATCAGACTGATCGAAATTTGGAAAATCATCGGAATAAACAATTTCATCAGTCGAACATATTGGGTTATCAGTAGGTCTCTCTTCATTATGATTTACAAAAGAATTTTCTAAATCTGTACAACAAAGTTCTCTATGTGAATGGGCAAGAGTGTTTGTTTTGCAATAAGTTTCAGAGACTCGCTGTCTATAAATAGTTTGTTCTATTTCCTTCTCTGTCAAAGGGGAAGATGTTTCCATGTCCCTTTGAACAGAAGTACAACAATTCTCTGTCTCTTGCGAAGACTGATTTTGAGGTTGGATGTCTTCTTGAGCCTCATCTATAAGGGATGATGAATCAATATTTGAGTTTTCAGGGATATCTTGAGGAACGTCCATTATTTCTTGGATCATCTCTTCCTCAACTGATTCATATATATCCTTAAAATTTTTCAATAGGAGATTAAACTCACGAATGGCTGTTAAAAGATCTTTAGGATGCATTTCTTCCAAAGCTTCCTCATTATCTATAATGTGTTGGGTGATGTTTTGTGATGGATCATAATATATTGCACCCAATGATAATGATGTAGTGTTTTCTTCATAGTTCTCATAGAACACATATTCAAGGTCTCTTCAAGAAAACAAGCTACTAGATCTTAAGCATTCATACCAATCCCTAGCTTTTCCTTCTAATGTTAACATGAACATTTTCATTAGGCAGTCTTCATGCCATTCAACTTTCAACCTCTATACATGTATATGAAATTTGATGAGATGTAATAGAGGGTCATCAAACTTTTCGCCTTGAAAAAGAGGCAGGTTTTCATCCCAATTCACCTGGGGCATCTTATGTGGAAACCCAGGGATATGATCTCTACTCATTGGGGCATATCTTCGTTGTATTCTTGGGATCATAATTGTAGATAAAAAAATAGGTCACTGTCTCTGGTCAATCAGTTCAGGGTCTTCTACCAGTGGAGTCATTTGGTCTTCTGGGAGTTTCAGAGTGTGGAGTCGCCAGGTGGAAAATTTTTAGCCCCAAAGGAGGTAAAATGTTTTATGGTTCCACCACCATGTTTATTAGATACCAATCTGAAATATTTTTGGGTTTTTCTGAGTTTCTGTGGTTGTATGGAAAACTAAAGAGTCTATAAAAGCTGGCCAAGAAACTATGAACTCAAAAATATTCCCCAGTATGGTCGCCAGAAATGTTAGGTCTCTGTAATTAGCAAGATTGGCAAAGTCCAATCACAGAAACAACATTGTTTCAACCAAATTTGGGATTCTAGGATATAGCCCTCCTGAATCCTGAGAGGGATCTCTCCAATATGTACAAAGATGGATTTGTCTTTGAAGTTTAGGGTAATGATATTAGGCTAGTTATGAAGACCAAGGGTTTTGTTTGATTTGGTTGGAAAAAGATAAATGAAGGTGAAGGAAGTCTAAATGAAGGGTGAAGATGAATGAAAGCGAAAATTGATTCAGCTAAGAAGATAGGCAAGAAACAGCTTCAATCCATTGGGCTATGGAGTCATAGTAGGGTTTTAATTGGAGTAGCAAGAGGCAAGAGTGGTCCATGGGGCAAGTCATCTATGTCTAAGGATCTCTTTAAAGTTTGATTTATGGAATGGAGTGATACATCAAGAAGGGGAATTAAACAGATGCAGAACGAAGAGTAGCCTAGGATCTGATAAGTACTTTTAAGCCAGTCAGCCTTTGAAAAACACTTAAGAAGGACATGAAAGCAGACTAGGATCTAGGAAGTACTTTTAAACTAGCCAGCCTTTGACACACTTTCAATAGAAAACATACAAAACAACGGGAAACACAAAGATAACACAGAATGGTCTAAGATCTGGTAAGTGCTTCTAAACTAGACAACTTTTAACACATTCTAGGGAAATAATCAGACAATTATGCAGACATGTCTGGGACCAGGGCTAACCATATCTTCCTTCCAGTTCATCCTCACACAACATATGCAGAAAGTAACGTTCAAAAATAATATTCAGCTAAGACAATAAGACGAGGGAACGCCAACATTCCTATGTCTAAACTGAATTAAATCATTCCTAAATAACACAGATTGGAAGAAAACATTCAAGTAAATATTTCTCAACCAGAGAAGGTTACTGATATATAGTAGGTCCTAACCCTGTTTAAACTATTCTTTACAGTGGAAAATGAAACAAAATGAAAACATAAATAAAATAACAAGTTACAAATGAGAATAACATCACCGTCAACATAGACCAGGATCCCATAAATCAGCTTGTATTGATGTCCCAAACCAGTTACAATCTTTAAGTCCAATGGTTCTTTACAGCTTCAAGCTTCTCAGCTCAACTTAGGTATTTTCTCTTACAAACAGAGCTTACAGCAGCTTCAGAAAACTATTTACATGCTACAGATATGCAGTGACCAACAATTTCTCATCTTCTACAGAAGTATTTATAGAAGAATGAGGAGAAAAGATCTGAGGAAAGATCTCTTAGGACAATTAATACAAGGTGATGACTTCTCGGCATTTTGAGGGGCTCGATGGAGAAGCTTACAGGTGTTTCACTGTATTAACTGTTTTACAATTAATATCAAAGCTCGGTGGGAGCTTTATTTGACTTTGAGGCTCCGTGTACGTTTAGAGTAACTTCTGCAGATAATTCTGCATTTATTCCCTTGCAGAAGTAACTCCCTGGCTGTGCTGGAGGCGAATATCTGATTTTCTTCAATAACTTCGGCCTCTGCTTTGAAAGGTTTGAGGCAATAGGTGGCTCTGTGGTAGCTGAGGAATCAATTTGCCTCAAGATGTGGTGGTGGAGGCTTTCTGTCTAATAAAACACTTTAGGTTTTCTTTAAAATGTGTTTTGGGTCGGGGATTAGGATTTTGATGACCGTCTTAGCCGTAATCCCCATAATACAGTCTTCAATCTTCATCTATTGTGCTTTATCTTTAAAATTGATACTCTTTAACTGTTATTTTGAATAAAACAGTGTCTTGTCTATGTGCAGGGCTGCACAGGGCTTTTTATGCTATCAACGCTCATGAAACTTTGATAAATCATTGACTTCAAACCTATGAATGGTTCTTTTAAATAGCTTGAAGGCGCAGGAAATGTCTTTCCTAGTCCTCGGCTTTCTTTCTTTATACAATGGAAAACCATTAAAACTCCTGCAAAACACAATAACAATTAAGAAATCATGCGTTTATAGGTTAAACTGCATTGGAGGATGTGCGAAGGAAGCAGGGCCGTTGGATGGCGTCATCCAATGGTCGGGATTATTTGGAGAAATCATAGAATGGTGGAAAAAAGATAAAATCTAAGCCGTCGATCGCGCAAGATCGACGGTTGGGAGAAGGCAGCGGAAAAACCTTTGCAGACAATAAAATATGACGTTTTTTAATTTTACAAAGGAAAATGGCGCATTTTATATGAGCGGCGAGGGGATCATACGGTGGGCCCGGCGGGACTGATCGCAAATCGCAAAAGTGGAAAACGCGATGGCGGATTATGCGACAGAGAGAAAATGCGATATTGCGATTATGCGATGGGTGGAAACTGCGATGGATCGCATCGCAAATATTTGCGATGGCTCTTTGGAGGAAAACTAAAAATTTCGATCTGCGATCTGCGATGGATCGCAGCGCAAATATTTGCAATGGCGGATTATGCGACTGAGAGAAAATGCGATATTTGCGATTTGCGATGAGCTCTAGGGAAAAATGCGATTGGAGCGGTCGCATCGCAAATATTTGCGATGTGATTAGATCGCATCGCAAATATTTGCGATGGATCAAACTGTTTAAACAACGAAACGTACGATTTGCGATATGCGATCGGGCGGAACGATCGCATCGCAAGTTTTTGCGATGAGTTAATGAAACGCACCATAGAAAATGCGATAATGCGATATTTCGATTCGCGATAATCGGTGGGCCATTTATTATATGATATGAACTTTATAATAAAGTTTATATAATAACGTATGGCGGGGTATGAAAAAGGGGAAGTGGTTAGAAGGGTAGGGCTTTATAACATAAAGTCTTTATTATAAAGTCCTGTGGGTTATTTGAGGGGTTTCGGTAAAGCTGAAGAATGAGTCTTCAACCTTAATAAGAGTGATTTTCATGAAGGAAAGAGAAGAAATCATGAAAACAAAGGGGATTTTATGGAGGAAAAGGGGAGCAGATAAAGGTTTGACAAGGGAGAAAATGAAGGTCTTGCAGCAGTCTTTTTTATGAAATCAACAGAATTTCTAAGTATAACAATGGGAATAGTAAATGAAGATTTGGGACAGAGGCATGAGGCCTTAAAGAGACTTCAAGAGCCAACAATTTTTAGAGATAAAATTTGTTCCTTGGAGGCTCAAAAAGTCTTAGCCACCTTTTGGTATAACAAAATATTATAGGTGGCTAACAGGGTACACAACCAAGTTTCTCAAGAAAGATTACTTATCAACCTATAGAGATAAAACTTGTTCATATAAACAAACTTGCATAAATAAATGCAACTAGACTAAGTTCAGAAAAAGAAGTGCATAACAAAAATATACAAGAGAGGAGATTAAGTTCTTGGGTTGGGCCTTAACCAAAGGAAACTAATCTCCCTTAAAACAAACTCAAACTAGAGGCATAATTATGATTTTCATTAATCTTCAAAACTATTCAAATACATAACATGACAATGAAAATAACAAGTAGCAAGCTCTTGCTCTAATAGCCATTATATTCCTCTAAAAGTAAAATCCTACTGAGTTTCTAAGCTCCTTTACTTATAAAAAAATGAGTGAGGAGAAGCCTTCTTGAAGTGAGGGTTTCTTCCCTCCAAAACTCCTACAATATTGGATCTAGCCTTATTAGGTTCTCATAGTCATTGAGGGGTAGTAACTTCCCATAAGCCAGTCGAGTTGTTGATAGGATGATGCAAGAAACAAACCTCCTAAGTCTTCTTTTGTTTGTCTCCAACATGTTCTACAAAATAAATTATCGTTGTCATGCAAATTCAACGCATTAGGCTACATGATATTACAAATATTCATTATCCTTCATAATGAACACATTATATCTCAAAAATATTTCATCAAATACAAAAGGAGAGGTTAAAATGTGTTTAAGGATGCTCAAATGGCCTTGAATTGTACCTATTTGGGAGGTCCATCATACCCCCTGCTAAAAGTGTTGCTCATCCTCTTAACAACTTAGTCACTTAAATACACCTCATTCATTACCCCGGTGGCCTCCTTGACATCCCAAGCTACTTCAAAAAGAATTCATTCTTCAAGATGGAAGCCTGCATTCTTTTCAATATCTTCCCATTCTCTTTGTTCTTTTGTATGTTCCATGCTTTCTTGCAAGCCCAATAGCAGAGGAGGACTTAAATTGAGCCCAATCCAATCGATCCCTAATATATGGACTATCCTCTTGTACATATGGTTTATATCAAAATAATTTCTTATCCTTTCTCGGGAGTGATACTCCTTCATTTCTAATCTATGTGGTAGAGTATGCCACCTTCTTTGATAGGCCCGCAAGCTTTCATTCCCTAGTAACCTGAAGGTATCTTCAAAGTGAAAGATTGTTTGTTCTTTATAGTTTTTGGGTTCGAAATCTCCACAGTAAGAATTTTTGCGTCTACGTTTCGGGTCTAGAACAAGACCCATCATCAGGACAAATCCTACTGATGATGGGTCTTGTTCTAGACCCGAAACATAGTCGCAAAAATGCTTACTGTGGAGATTTCGAACCCATAAACTATAAACTCACACCACATAAATCTAAAATCTACAATTGTTTGTTCTTATTTTTCTGTATAGGTTGGTGCCAACTAGGGTCTCCAACAATGAGTCTATGGTTAGTGGTGACAAGGTAGGGGCCTCTTAACTCTATTATGATCCATAAGGGTTCATTCAGCTTCATGTCCATGACTCTTTTGATTACTTCAGCTTTGGATTCTTCATGGGTAAGCCAGAAAGCCAAGGCCATTAATTGCATATCCCCAATTCTTGAGTTTGGGTACCAAATGTTCATGTCAGTCAGTTTCAAATTATGCAAGTAAAATTCAGACATTTTAGCTCTATCCTCAACACTAGATATATGAAAAAACTTAATGAATTTTTTGTAATCTTGGAAAGGGAGAGAGTCATAAGTTTCCAAGGTTTTGATCTTGAATTGGTGTCATTGTTCCTTTAGGAAAATTGAATAAGTTTTTGATGGATGCCTACACTGGATGGATTCCATGGCCAAGCTTGCCATGGTGGCAAGTTGCTCCTCTTTCTCCTGTAGTTGGGCCTTTAGCCTTATATTCTTTGTTGTGGCCACTAGTCCCTCATATTAGCTTCCTTGATTCTAAGATCATCCATTTCGTATCCCATATTTTTCATCTTCTCCTCCATTAAACCCACATCTTCAACTCCCATGGATCGATGGATGTATATTCATGTGCACATGTCGAAGCCATGTGTCCCTCGATAGATATATAGTCATGTGCACTATACATGGTGGTATTTGAAATTTTGTAGGATTCAAACACTTGAAAAGATTGTGATTGGTTTAATAATTTATCCCTCGTCCGCTCACTCAATAGAGATTGTTTTCTTGTGAATCTAACCTCCCCCCTACTTTTCGAGGGACACATGGCTTCAACATGTGCACACGACTATACATCCATCGAGGGACACATTTGTTTCACTATTTCCAGTATATATATATAGTCTTAGTTGTTAGTATGAATCTTTCGTCGTAAAATATCACTTTAGATACGCATAACAAATAGCCCTAACATCGATTATGGCTGCAAAATATCTTTAAGTCTGCTGCAAAAATCCAGGTCTAGCACAAAATACATTAAGAAGATAAAATATAATATGGCTCCATGCATCCAATAGACAAGACAAGAACAATGTATTTAAAATAATTTTATATTATATTAAAGAATGGGGCACCTGAGAGGAAAACAAGAAAGGTGTTTTCCAGTTCTCCTCAATGGGATGGGTTCTTGAAAGTCCTCAGTGTTTCAGATCTAAAATTCCTCTCTCTTATTGGTGTAGAAAACCCAGACAAACATAGAACTCAATGGGAGCTCACAAAGCAAAAATGGAAAATGGTGACCAAGAGTAGATCCAGGGTGATCTAATGCAATGGAGGTGACTAATGAATGGGGAAAACCCTTCTATTTATACAAAATATTGGGGTGTTCTAGAACTCGGTGCATGAATAAAATATTATTAATCAAATTCTAGAATCACCCTTTAGGAATATTTTATTATATTTGTTGGAGGGAAAAGGTCTTTTGACTTGGGTCAATTCCTTTATTTATAAACAATAAATAAATAAATGGTTTATTTTTTATTTTAGGGAGATGGTGGGGATATAATTAAATAAATAATGATTTATTTAATTATTTAAAAATGATTTAGTCAAATTTAACTAGGAATATTATTGAAGAATGATTTGAATAACTTATTCCTAAGAAATAATTAAATAAACAATGATTTATTTAATTAATTTCCTTGTTTTGGGTTAAATATGACCAGGAAATATGGACAAATGTTATTTTATATGGAGAAAGAAATTTTACTTAGGGTAAAATTGGTCTTACATGGTGTACTTGAGTTCATCTAATGATAATGGGTTAGATGACCAAAAAAATGGTGTAACAGACTGCCCCCCAACGTACGAGTGTTAGGAGAAAATCGTATGACCGAAGTATGTTGTAAGAACTCAACCACTAGGCATCAAGAGGGAAATGAGAGAGAGAAATATAAGGTAGTCTAATGTGCTGAAGGACTAGACCCGGAGGAGACGAGACTTATAGGTGCAACAAGTCTCTAGGTGATGAAGTGGTACCAGTGTTAAAGGCGGCGGGGGAGGTATACCTATGTCCGCCGAGACAATAGTACAAAGAATAAGGCACTTGGATAACAACGAAATGCAATAATGAAGCATGTGCTGGCCTACACATAAGCCAGATAAATAAAATGATGAATCCCACATACATGTGATGCTTGGAATAACCTGCAAGACTTATACAAGAAGATTTTAGTACATTAGATACAAATATACCCAAATGCCCCCTACACATGGGGAAGGGCTCGAAACATCTGACTGGTACATGCAAATCAAAGAGACGCTGCAAGCGGTTGAGGACGATATCATCAAATGATAGGAGCTGCATCAAGGGCGGAAATGAAGAAGTCATCCAGGCATGTGGGGGGTTGCCTGCAGGGCCACCCCCTCATGAGGGTTGAGACATCTCACACATGCTCGAGAATCACCAATAGCTACTGCTGCATCACTGGACCATCAAGTGTATAGATAATGATCATGCTGAGAAGAGCTCGAACCAAGGTACACTGCCCCCTAGACCTGGCTTCTAGAGTAAATGAGCTGATGTCGACAGAAGTAGGTCCGCCATAGGTGAGGCAATAAGGGAACCCCAACTAAGGAACGAGGGAAAATAGTAGAGCGACGAACAGATAGACACTAATGATGATGATGGAATGAGGGATACAGAGGAGCTTTTGGACGACTTCCCTTGTTAGAGCATAATGGGTATGAATGGCTTGGCAGCGACTGACGCAATATCAGGAGGGATAGGGGACAAGGGTGCAACACGAGAGAGGGAACAAGCAAGAAAGGATGGAGGACTATAGTGGGGTACAAAGGGACGTGGAATGGACTCCATGAATACGATGATGACTCGACACGGATGCTCTAAACAAGGGTGAATCGATGGTGCTGCCTCATAGTAAGGGTCCAATGGGGGACCATAAAAGCATGAGTACAATAGGGTATCTCATGATGAAAATCAACACGAACGAAGACGAGTAAGGAGGCAAAGTGGTGCCCCAAGTACAAGTGTCGTAAGTGAAGAAAGTCAATTTTGAGAAGAGGTGAATAGACCCATCATGGACAAAATGTGTCCTGGTGAAGTATCAAATCATGGAAGACTGACAGATACCCATTTGAGTGCTTGGTGAGGGCTTTCCAATGGTGCGGACGGTGTGTCAAACGGGGCTACGTTTTGGTCACAACGGGAAAAACAAAAAACAGGGGTTTTCTTTTAATAAGGTGTTTTCCCTCCAAAATCATTCATTTTCTTGTGTAGCTGTGGTGAATGTGGAGAGGAGAGAAGGCCCTAAATCTTGCGGCAATCGTAGCGGACAAACCGACCGTTGGAATTGTGATCCGTCAGTTGCAGGTAAGAGGCCTAATCCTACTCTTTGTTTTTGATGGATTCAAATTGCATATTAGGGTTATAAATCTCAGTAACTGCCCCTACTTCATCATTACGGTCAGGTCGCACTTTTTGGGGCAAAAACTGCGACCTGGGATGCAGGTTTTGGCCTGAAAAGTGTGACCAGGCCCAGGGTTTGCCTAAAAAGTGCGACCTGTTAGATGTGGGATGTTTCAGTATTGTTATGGGCTAAGATTCAGTTTTGGTGTAAATTAATGCAGGTTTGCTGATCTGTAGACTGAAAATAATGATGGTTTTGTGCAGATATGGTAGATATATGGATCAAGTGGAGAGAGAGAGACTTAGGTACATTACGGACGGAAATCCAAGCGGATCAGGGTGTCTGTCGTGCACTGGCTAGGTATGGGGTTCTGAAGTTTTTGGAGAACCCTTTGATGAGGGCTGGAGAGCCCTTGTTGGCCCAGATTATCAATTATTGGGATCCATATCATGAGGCATTTATAGTGCAAAGGCACAGGATTGAGCTGACGGTCTAGGATCTATATTTCTTGACTGGTCTCCCACCATTAGGGATGGTGGGAAATACGCAGCCAATGTTACCACGGGGGCATAATATTATGGAGTTTGTTGAGCGACATTGTCGACGAGGTGTCTGAGTCAAAGGGACTCGGATATCCATTGGGGATCTAGAGAGGTTGGAGACCCGGGCAGTGGCCGCAACAGTGTTGCGGATCTTTGGCAGCCAGGCGTTCCATCACATCACTGGAGAGTAGATGATGATTGTAGAGAGTGTGTTGGGGGGACCTACTATGGGTGGGCCCAGATGATGTTGGCGTCGGTGAAACGACAGCTGTCGCTATGCAAGCGACAAGTGAATCATGATTGTGCCTATGGGACGATTTTATGCTCTTTCTTCTTTGAGAAGATCCTGACCTTGTGACCTCGTATATAGTTACCTGGTGGAGGTCAAAGAGAGCCTCGGATGCATCGGTGGGGACGATTACTGTGTAGAGGAGGGGGAGGGGAAGTCGAATGGGTGTTCCGACCAGAGTTCTTCGCCCATTGGGATCAGATGCCATTATACATAGATGACTATCCCTATAGTGGGATGAGTTATTGGGGAGATCCAGACTTGCTGCTTCCGCCTGGTCGAGTGTGGGGGCCCGATGGTAAGTGACAAGAAACTAATATATTATGTGCATTTTAGATTTTGTGACTAGTATTCATGGTACTAATATTTATATTTTTGGGAATGCAGATATAGCTCCGGTAAAATCGGCCGGATATATGGGGCGACCGGCAGGAGCAGGAGCTACAGGTGCAAGTGGATCAAGAACAACACAGAACAAGGATATGACCACTCTGTTGGAGGACATCCATCGTAGATGTGAGGGGTTGCTGACAGGGGTGTCGGAGCGTGGTTGGCAGGATTTAGATGACCAGTACATAGAGTTATGTATTGGGCTACCCTCAGAATGGTGAGGTATCATGCGACGCATGGCGATGGCCGGTCAGACTGTGCATGATCTACGAGCTACAGGAGCAGAGCCGTTGGCTCGTGATCCTCCAGATATTGATTAGATGGAAGGTAGGTGGTGCCCTCCAGCATTTATGTAGGGGCAAGTGGTGCCCCCTATTGTTGTAGTTTTGTTTTTTGTACCATGTTATGGGCATGTCATATGTTTTAGAGCAGATGGACTCTAAAAACACATGTTATATGAGATATATGATTTATGTACATTTTTTTGATGATTTGAAATGTTATTGTCTTGTGTGTGATAAATTCCAGTCTAGAACATGATTTGCGATCTGATCTACATAGTGATTTTGACGTCGAGGGATATGGTTGAAAGTAATGAATCTAAATTCATGTATCAAAAGTTTCACTCGTAAATATTGTATAAACAGGATAGGGTTATGCACACAATAGACATAATTAAGTTGTAAGACAAGAAGCAGGGAATTTAAATGAACATGCGGATGGAGGATGTGATGAGAGAGGGCATCGGCTAAGAGGCCACGTACTGCATCATATTCAGCCTGATTATTGGTGGCATTGCCAATGCAGATCCCATTTTCAAGAACCAGGGTATGCAAGGGGGTAAAGATGGCCCATGTTGTTGAAGCGAGATTCTGGGAATAGCGACTTGCCCCATCAGCATAGTCAAGATAATGGGTGGAGGATAGGGCCGATGTAACAGTGTCGCAAGACAAGAAATGGGAGGGATGAGAAAAAGGATGGCAGCGTGAGTAGGGGATAGACATCCACTGACGGATATGATAGGGAGAAGTTTGGGTAGGAAGTCTAGGACTCATAGATCGAAGAGAGGGAAATGAATGAGAGCTATGGGATGAAGAGCGGGAGCTCAGGCTGCGAAGAAAATCGAAGATACAGATGGGATGATCAGGATTATGGGAGGAAATGGAAGGGTCAAGGAGACCATACGACGCTGAAAAGCTACCTAAATCATCAATATGGGAAGAGAGGTGCATATACGGGTCATCACGGGGAATGACAGAAGAACAGGTAAAAATATGGTCAAAACATGAAGAGCCCGAGAATGGGTCTGAAGGAGGATCAAGAAGAACAGATGGAGTAGATTCAGAGGGAATGTACTCCGAGGGTCGTGTGGATGATGATAGGTATAGGAGGGGAGCATCAGGTTCCGACATTTCAACATCAGGGGGAGGAATGTCAATGGTAGTAGGGGGATCCTCGAGTAGACCTGACGCATATTGAGCAAGTATGGGAGAGGCATATTGATTTTGTTCAACTTCGTACTCGCGAATGACCTCTAAAGATGCTCGGTAATGCGTGAGGTGAGGAAAATGGTGAGAGTAATGGCCATGGACACCACACAGAGCATAGGGTTTGTTGGTGCGAAGATTCTTTGGGTTCTTGGCTGCGGATGAGGAAGAAACGGAGGTTTCAGGGACCGTAGATTCAGGGAACGTGACTTTAACCATGGGTTGGATATGGGGCAACTCAGGACAAGTATGGGTGGGATGACCGATAGCATCACACAAGGCAGAAGGCTTGGCGGGTGGGGGAGGGGTAGGGTCGGGTGCGGTGGCCTTGTATTTGGACGCCCCCTTTCGAGTTTTTCTTTTCTTTCCTGTAGTTGTCACAGCGTGGGGAGGGTCCTGCAGAAGGGCTAGGGGCACTGTAGCGGTGGAAGGAGCGAAGGGGATCAGTTGCACTGGAGTCATAGCTATGTACGGTTTGGGGTGGCCCGGTGGGGTCTCGGCTAGAGGCGTAAGATACCATACTGGAATTCCCAAGGTTAAATTAGGGAGGGAAAGGGTGGCCATGACGGGGACAGAATAGATGCCGGGGGGGGGGGGACTAAGGAAAGGTATCTAACCGATGGGGTAATGACCAAGAGAGACGACTCCTATATGGTGAAGACCTGAGGGAACTGACTCAAGAGGGTAGGGAGGTTCCTGAGTGTGAGGTGGATGGGAAGGTCCAAGCGAAAAAGGTTTGGTCGACTAAAGCGAAGGGCTAGGAGCAGGATGCGGTGGGCGAGATTGAGGTTGCTGACTAGCCGGAGTAGGCTGTGGGAGGCCAGACTGAGACGATTGCATCATGCAAACATTTGCTAAGCTGGGGTTAGAGACAGGAGGAGGGGGAGGACCAGGAAAAGTTCCAAGAAAAGAGGATTCTTTGTAGACGCCAGGGGAAACACTGGTCAACGAATCAACAATGGGTTTATTGGTGACAGTAGAGATGGTGGACTCAGGGGAGGTCTGAGATGTCGGTTCATGGTAGGTCAGCTGGTCAATGGTGAAAATCTTGCCATTATGAGGAAAGAACATCTTGCGGTGGACTGCGGATGGGATGGAAGACATGGCATAGGTTTAACTACGCCCCAAGAGAATGTTGTAGTCAAGAGGGGCGTCGATAACTTCCACGTTGACACAAATAGTCTTACCTGCAAGGGTGATAGGACAGTTACGAAAGAGGCCAATGGGTTGGGAGGCATGGCCATCCCACGTACAAAGGGTGATGGTGGAAGGGGCCAGCTCACGGGATCCAAGTTGTTTCCAAACTGAAGCGGACATTACACAGGTAGATGCCCCTTCATCAATAATACACCGAGCGACATTGGCATTTCAGATTTTGACTGGGATTTGGAAAGAAACCGAAGGAGGAAGAGGGGGATGGTCTGACTGATGGGCGTCAAAAAAAATAAATTTGTCATCAGCAGGATCTACAGCACCCACAATAGATAGTAGAGCCTTATTTTGAGAAGGACGCAACTGGAGGAGTTCCAGTGTTGAAATGGCAGTAGGAGATTGTGCCAGATCATCTACTATGCTGTATGAATGGGCGGCCCGACCAGAGGCAAAATTTTGGCGTAATGGTCCCTTAGGAGTCTTGGGATGAACCTCAGCTTTGGGCGGAGGGATTTGCAAGGGACCATTGGGTGTCGATAGAGGCTCTGTAGGACCTGAAGATGGAGACTCGAAGACAGACGGAACGGGAGGCGTGGAATACTGACAGGACCGAGTTTGAAGGTTGAGGTCGACGATGAGAGGTGCGTCAAAGGCCATCATGAGAATCTATTAATCAGAGGAACCAGAGGGGGAAGGTTGAGTGGTTACTGAGGCATGAGGGGGTTGAGTGGCCACAAATCCTTGTTGAGGGAAAGGATCAGTAAACACAGTGGGTTGAGAAGTAGCTGGAGTGGGAGGGATAGTAGGGGAGGAGTGTTGTCCCTGCACGGTAGCCTGAGACTCCCACATCTGCTGCATTTGTGGTAATAAGGGACAATCGTGAGTGTAGTGACCATAAACACCGCAACACGAACAAAGCTTATTGGTGCGAAGCGGTCTGTCCGGCTTGGGCTGAGAGCCCTGTGGCTGGTTGCTAGTGGTAGAGTCAATACTGGAGGGACTGGATCCACGATTACCTGAAGCGGATTGATTGTCTTTTCTCTTTATTTGAGAAGGAAGAAAATTAGTGGCCCCCTGTTGTGCAAATAATTTCCCTGGTGGGGGTAGTAAGTGCGGTTGCGGGGGTGGAGAAGGCAAAGGAGTGGGAGGTCCAAATGCTGGAGGAGCTGGGACACCAGGTTGTGGATACGGATAAGGGGTAGGATGGGTAGAATTGAGGTAAGCAGGAGGGTGGGCAAAAGGAGGAGGCATGCCATAGCCTGGATACATGCTATCTGGAGGGGAAAAAATGCCGGAGGGGCTGGCCCCTCCTGGAGGGAAACCATAGCCCGGAAGGGGTTGGGCAGAGGTATGTGACAGGGCTCCAATGATACCGTCAGTAGAGTGAGATGCCCCAGAGGCATTAGGGCCACCGGGCTTGGGGAGGTCAGGAAGGACGGTATAAACATAACCAGATTAGGCGTAGATAAGGTCATATTTCAAGGCTATTTGGAGGGCAGCTTCTTCAGTTTGGGGAAAATTGGATGCGACATCTTTGCCAATGGGAGGTAAGAGAGAGCGAAGGAACCAGTCCATGTAAACCCGATCTTCAAAGGGGGGGGCGCGACATAGGCTTCGTCTTCGTCGCCATTCCTGGACATGAGCGGAAAGGCGAGTCGAAGAGGATTGATGAAAAGAAGTTAAGATTTTAGTACCCGTGTCGTATTACAGAGGGAGCTGGAAATAAGATAAAAAGGCTTGGGCAATGGTCACAAAGGTGGTATGGGAAGAGGTGGCTTGATCAACCTACCATTTAGAAGCTTCGTCGATAAGCATGTGTTGGAACAATCGAAGACGGATGGAGTCATGGGTGATGGAATTGGAGGAACACCACATATGGAAAGATCGAATATGGTTAAAGGGATATTCACTAGCAAGGCCTTCGAACTTGGGAATGTCGGAGGGGATATTGGTTGGCATAGCATGCCAACTGACATCGTGGCCGATAGGATCGTTAATCAGCTGATTGAAATCGGGGAGACTGAGACCAGCCATATAAGGGAGCAGAGGGGCAGTCGAGGTAGGTCCCGTAGTGGTTCCGCTGGAAATAGACCCAGAAGTAGAACTGGGGTTGCTGCTGGTAGTAGGCCCTGAATTATACATGGCGAAAGTAACAGGGGGAGAACCAGGAGTAGGGGGAGAACCCGAACAATCAGAAGAAGAGTCAGAGTGTGGACTCGGGGGAAGACTTACTCGATGACGACGGGGAGGAGGAATTCGACCAACCGGAAACTGAGGATGAAGGCCAAGAAGTCTCCGGGACAAACGCCTTGGAGGCGCAATGATGATGGGAAGAAGAAAACCGACAGGGGCAGGGAGGGGTAAAATCAAGTGAGATCAATGTCGAAACAAGGGTAGAGAGGTGCAGTGTCAATTGATTTTAAAGGCTTTTCCAGGCGCTGTTAACCAGGATCTTCTTCACTTAGGGTCAGTGTGTGGCATGCATTAATTTTAATTGTTTAAACCCAGACGTTTTGAGAGTAAAAGAAAAAGTGTGCTGCGTAACTAAAAATAAATCTGCTGTAAAGAAGACTAAAAGAACAGGAATTTAACAGCTACCAATCCATCAAGCTAACCGAAGAAGGCGGGTCTCTCAAGACTAGTCTATAAGAGGGAAAAACTAAGCAAAGCACGCTAAAAAGATGCCAATAGATCTAAGGTCGGGAGGGACGGGGATCTAAAGGGGAAATCTGATGAAAATAGGTGCAGAGAATAGCAAAGAGGCAGAGGCAAGGTTGCTGGTAAAAAGGAGGAGATCAGCTAAAAATAGAAGGGACAAGGAGGCGGCCCTAGAAATGAACCCAAACAAAACTATATGAGGTGATTTGAAAGGGAGAAGAGCTGATCTAAAGGGATCTGAAAATGAGGTATCAGATCTAGAAGCAAAAGGGTTGAAACCCTAGAAATTCAGACTTCTGAAATAGAAAAACTCTCCCACAAAAGGTGGAGGGTACTAGAGCCCTAAGGGGAAAATTTCCCACTTAGTTGAGTGAAACAGATCAGAAACGGGTCTAAACGGGTGGAGAGAGGCCTAAACCTGTTGTATTTCAGACTGTTCCCGTAAAAGTTTTGGAAAATTGCGTAAAAGTGTGTCCCAGGTTCTAACCCGTTTGCTATTCAAGACACAGATGAGGGTAAACAAGCGACTCTCAAGGCCAAATGTCGCACTTTTTGACCGATAAGTCCGACCGCGATCCGACTCTCTCATGCGCATTTCAGAAAAATTTGTCGTTCCTACTAGTACAAGCCCCCAGACCCTTAGGTCACATTGTCAAAACACACGGAAGTTAAAAATTTTAATGTTTGAGGGTTTTAGGGGTGAAAAGCACCATAAAAATAAGAAAACAAAAAATGGAAGAGAAACCCTAGGGTTTGAAATAGCTGGATATGCAGGAATATATAAAACGACAGCGGTCGCAAAAGAAAACCCGTGTGGAGTCGCCAATTGTTAGTATAAATCTTTTGTCATAAAAGATCACTTTAGCTACGCATAACAAATAGCCCTAACATTGATTATGGCTGCCAAATATCTTTAAATCTACAATTAGGTGATCCAAATCATGCTGCAAAAATCCAGATCTAAGCATAAAAGACATTAAGCAGATAAAGTAAAATGTGGCTCCATGCATCCAATAGACAAGACAAGAACAATGTATTTGAAAGAATTTTTATATTATATTAAAAAGGGGGCACCTGAGAGGAAAACAAGAAAGGTGTTTTTCGGTTCTCCTCAATGGGATGGGTTCTTGAAAGTCCTCAGCGTTTCAGATCTAAAATTCCTCTCTCTTGTTGTTGTAGAAAACCCAGACAAACATAGAACTCAATGGGAGCTCACAAGGCAAAAATGGAGAATGTGACCTAGTATAGATCCAAAGTGATCTAATGCAATGGAGGTGACTAATGAATGGGGAAAACCCTTCTATTTATAACAAAATATTGGGGTGTTCTAGAACTCGGTGCATGAATAAAATATTATTAATCAAATTCTAGAATCACCCTTTAGGAATATTTTATTATATTTGTTGAAGGGAAAAGGTCTTTTGACTTGGGTCAATTCCTTTATTTATAAACAATAAATAAATAAATGATTTATTTATTATTTTAGGGAGATGGTGGGGATATAATTAAATAAATAATGATTTATTTAATTAATTTCCTTGTTTTGGGTTAAATATGACCAGGAAATATAGACAAATATTATTTTACATGGTGAAAGCAATTTTACTTAGGGTAAAATTGGTCTTACATGGTGTACTTGAGTTCATCTAATGATAATGAGTTAGATGACAAAAAAAATGGTGTAACACACAGAACGTAAGGGAATATCACACTCCCATTGGATTTTTTAGCCCTTGGATCCTTAGATCTACAAATCTAAATAATGGATCCAAAAGAGGAGCAAAAATCAAACAAGGAAGAAGTGGGAAATTCCACTTTCAGGAAAATTAGAAAGAGGCTCAGTGAGAACGCTGTATAAGAAAATGGGTGAAACAATAACGCAGGCCAGGGCTTGGTTACCCTAGCTTGGGATATGTGGGAATTTTGTGATGAATTTCAAGAAAAAAAAATGAGTTTAAGTCCCTTAAACAGATCTCCCACGAAGCTAACTAGCTAAAAATCAACTAAAGAGAAGAGCTGCTACAACAAGAAAACCCAGCAACTAGAATTGCGTAGTTTTTCCAAATAATTAGAGGAGGTCAGATTAAAATGTCCAAAGTACAGAAAGATACATTAGATCAGAAATATAAATGATCCTCCCTTCAATCTACAGCAAATCACATGAAAAATATAGAAGAAATTCTTCAAGAGAGGCAACTCCAGCATATGTAAAATTGCAGAAATGAAGGAACAACGTTTCTCTATGAGTGCTTCAGTGGTTAAACATTAAAACTTAGATCTAAAAAATATATATGGCTATAACATCAGATCCATACAAGATTTGGAAACTACTCAGCCTCCTCTACAAGATCCCCTTGGGATTTCATCAAAATAATACATGAATAAGTGTAGATCTGAATTATAAGCTACAGGAATACATGATACAAATGATTTCTGAAGATGAATATATTATAACAGAAATCAGATCTGGAATAGCTTAGAATAGTAGCTACTTCAAATATTTACAAAGTGAGAGGCAAGCCTCAATCACTCAAGATCTTCCATTGCACAGAAACTGAAATAACATTAAAACCCCAAGTGCAGAAAATGTAGTTCTTGAGAGAGATCTATTTCAATCTTTCATTAAAAGAATTCTAGGAAAATATAATGAAAGGAAATCACCCTGCTGGAAGGAAATCAATCAACCATAACAGGGAACAGGACCCTATTCCTCCAAACAGGAATCTTCAGCACCTGCTGCCTGACACTAATCACACTGTAGGAAAAGATCAAATCAAGGAAAACAGGACCCTATTCCCATGAACAGGAACCTCCAGCACCTGTTTCCTGGTATCAATCACACTGCAGAAAGAGAGAATCAAACTACGGGGAACAAGACCCTATTCCTCCAAACAGGAATCTTCAGCACCTGTTTCCCGGTATCAATCACACATTCAAACAAATAACGGAAAAAGATCTCTTGAATTATTTAAGAATGAATGATACATAACTAATGCAGTGTTAAAGAAAATAGAGTGCTTAAAGAACTACAGAACTATGTAAATGATTCTTCAGCAAACAGAGTTACAGTAAGGTCCAAATAACATAAAGAAGTTTAACAAACTACAGGAGCAATCGGGTGAATCTTGTGATGAAGGCGGGCCCTTTCCTTATCACAAGATTCCCCAGAGGAAAGAGTTAAATTAGAACGCTCAAAAGAAACTTTTATTCATTTGTCAAAAAGGAATGATACATTACAATGGAGTCTTGCTCCTTTCCGCTCAAAAATAATGTCTCTCCTGCAGTCTCTAACTCCCCTTCTAATGATGATGTCTCCTCTTTTTAAAGAGGAGACATCTATTACAGTTACATCAGAGAAATCCTATATTTATCCAAATCTGTTCTTCTATCTTAAAACAGGGTCTTTCTATTCTTCCATAGAAAAATATTGTTACAATAGATACAAAAAGGTACTGGCTTCAGAACAATCCGTGTAACAACTTTCCTTGCTTGTCTTCGTCTTGTTGCCATCATTCCTGAAATACTCTTTCAAGATCGAAAATCATGAGTAGTGACGGGATTTACGTGCCCGCTGACTGTTTCAGCAACAGATTTGACTGTTTCAGCAACGAAGTCGACTGTTTCAGCAACGGCCGATTGTTTCAGCAACAGCACGTTCCTTATCATAAATTATCTGCGATCTTTTAGACTTATGTTAGCAACGATCTACCTTCGATTAATGATGAAATATAAGAGTAATGTGGAATTATATGTAAACAGATTAAATATATAGTAAAGAGAAGGATTTCATATACCTTTGGATAAAATGGATGAAAATGATAATGAAACCTTTTTTAAATATAGTTATAAAGGGTAAAGTGGTGTCAACATGTATGGTAAAAATGGTACATTGTGAGGTCCTAACATCCCCCCCACCTGAAAGGGTTGCATGTCCTCAGGAAACTTTTAATCTGAGTCAGAGTCTGAGTACTGACTCTTTGCATGCAAGTTACTCAAGCAATAACTATGGAAGGTGGCTTCTGTCGAAGATCTGAATCCCTGGTTATTCTGCAGTTTCTGCCATGCTACTGCCTCGTCCCTGTTAGCCAATTTGTAGTGAGACTGATATTGTTCTGCCGGCATCCATAAGACAGGGAAGTGAAAATGATAACCAATCCAATTCTCAGCACATTGCTGAATGCATCTGATATAGTTTGGTACCCTGGATAGTGCAGTTTGAAGATTATCAGGGCCAAAAGGATTATATTCTTGTCTTTCCTTACAGTATTGTTGCCAGAACATGGTGTTGGCCTTCAAGGCAGCAGTCTCTTTAACTCTGATTAACTGATGACACTTTAGGAGTATTGAAGATTGCAATTGATGTATGTACCTACGCATTCCTGGCTTCTGCAAAAATCGATGGTATTCTGCTACAAAAATGGTCGGATTTGAGGGTTCTGGTCTTATCCACAGGAGGCGATTATCCTCATTATGCCTACTTGCAATAAAAGTAGTTTTCCATGTGATTTGATTGGCAAGAAATGAAACAAATGCCCTAATTTGTATATCACCAACAATTGGATTTAGGTTGACCTCTCTATTTTCAGGCATAGCCTCATTATGAAGATAAAGTTCACATAACAAATGTTGATCACTAACGGGGGCCTCAGCAATTTTTTTGACAAATTGTTCGGCTGTGAGAACCTCATGAGGTCTCCCATCCTTAATTGCTTTCAACTGAAAATAAACAAGGCGTTCAGAAAGGAACAGAGAATAATTCAAGGAAGGTTTCCTGGTGGCTAAATTTTTTTGTACTAATGAAAACATCAGGACCAGTTTGTCTTTTAAATCCTTGATTTCTTTCTTGTAATCCTTGAGTTGCTGAAGTGTCTGCTCCCAATTATCCCAGTTGGCATACATCTGATTTTTCCAGGCCAACTTATGTTGTTGTAACATTTTATCTTGATCAACAACATACTGCTTCTTCCAGTTATTCATTATTTCCAATTATTTCCATGGTGGAGTCTGTGTCCCGGCATTATAAGTACTGGTTTGGGGCATCGTCTGAGTAGCTGAGCTGACTAACACAGGGCAAGATATCTATGGCTTGGTTTCTTTTTCCTGAATTTTTGAGGGCCCTACTAGTTCTTGTGTGGCAGTAGGGCGTTCTTCTTTTACTGCAACTGATGTGGATGCCTCAAGCACTGGGACTTTGACTATTTTGTATCCGGCCTGTTGGTAAATGTTTCCACATTCGTGGCACATGTATTCTTTACATGGGTCTTTATTTTGTACTGATGCTGTATGTGCCAACATGTAGATATTTAATTCTTTATCAAAGGCTTCCCTTGCCATTACCAACTCTTTCTTATAGGCCTCTAATTCTGACTTCAAAAATTCATTCTCCTCCAATAAAGATTCCATGGTGAGTGAACCCTGTGTGTTGGTTGGTTTTGCCGGAGTTGATTGCTGATCCATAGCTGTAGCTGGTTCTTGTGTTTCAGCTACAGCTGGTTTCCTTATATTATCATGCTTGGTGTTTGATTTTTGCACCTCAGCAGCTGGTTCTTGTGTTTCAGCTGCTGAGTGAGTAACTGGTTCTTGTGGAGCAGTTGCTGTTTGAGTAATAAACGATGTCATATTACCCTGGGCATCTGGTTCTTGTGGAGAAGTGCCACAGGACGAGACGGGTAATGATTTGGGAATTTGGAATGGTGATGAGGATTGAAGTTTTATCAAGATAGCCGTGATGTTAGGGAAAATGGGAGTGACTTCCGATTCAACAGTCGTTTTCATTTTTATCCTAGGTAGGAAAGCAGAAAAGTCAATGACTTTCCTTTTATTTTTATGAGAAGATTCTTTTCTAGGGGAAGGGCTATCGGAAGAGGTGGTAGCTTGGGATGCGGCCCTTGTTTGCCTTTTTGAGACAGAGACTGTTGCAGTTCGTCTCTTTCTTTTATGAGTAGTGGGTGATGGGGGTGTTTCAGCTTGAGACTCATCGCTAGAGATGTGGATAGTGGGATGGGGTGACTCTACTAAATGGGATGAACTTGGTGACGGATCAATTGGTTCTGAAGATGGAATCAATGGGGGATCAGGGATATCTTCCAATTTCCGTTCATAAGAACTTTCAGGAGTTCCTTGGGGAATTTCGGCTTCTTGGGGAATTTCAGGGGCTTGTTGGAGAAGTAGGGGTCGGTTATCCAGCGGGGGGTTTTGCTGAGCAAAACCCCTCTGAATTAATAATTGATATAAGCGATGATGGGTAAGGGACAGTGATGGGAATTTTACCCGTCTACAGTAATATGACGTGTTTTTAATACATCCAAGCAGATAATAAGGAATGTTGACTAATCGACCATGCTGCAAATGACTCATTAAAACAAAGTCGTGTCGATAAAATACCTGGTAACGCCCCTCGCAAGTCAAATAGTGCTTGATGAATTCAGCTACTGTTGGCCATGGGCAAGGTAATGAATGCAGACTTATGCCGCGGCCTTTAATCTCAACCTGTTCCTCTGGAAGAAGGAAGTCTTGTTGTGCGTTTAAAATGACTTGTTTCCTGCTAAACCAACGAGCACCTGCGACCGAAAACGCTGAAAATTGTGGTATATATTCCTCTGTGACTGAAATTCGGACCCCTTGGACTACGGAGTAATCTTCCTGAAAATTCTGCGCAAACTCTAAAACTTGCTTAGGATCAAATTCTCCTAGCCTTTCGAAGTATGTAATCCAACCTGCCTGCTGAAAAATTTGGTAAGCCTCCGGAAATAATTCGAGAAGAGTTATCGAGCAAAGCTCATGTCTGATAGCCGAGCCTCCCATAGCTACTCACTTGAGTCAAATGCAGAGGCGCAGAGAAAAAAAACACAGGCTTGATCAAGCTAATCGTTGTGACTGAGGATATGGAGTATCAATGACGGCGGAAATAATGGATATGAAGAGTGACGGTGGATTGGATGGTGTGGAATGATGATTCAATTTTCGAAATTCCCCTTTTACGTGTGATGAAATGATGTTTAAGTGTGTGGGAATTGTAATCATAATGGGCAAGATCCTCTCTTTAAACTATTATTTAACTGTATTACATAAAAAATCCGCATACCTTATATTTTTACCTTTGTTTTTATAATTCGAAGTATAGAGTGCTTCATAATGGCTTGATATTGATGGAAGAATCTTTAAATTTCTCTGGAATGTAGAAACAGGAGTATCTCAGGATCTGCTCAATACTGGATAATATTCACCCAAGGGATCTAAAAAAGTGGGGTACTGGAGAACTTGTGTAGCAGAGGAAAGGAATGGTGTTCTAGTAATGGAAAGATAAATGACAGGTTGCTGAAAGTGGTATTTCAGCAATGGAAAAATGAATGAGATGTTGCTGAAAGTGGTGTTTCAGCAATGGAAAAAGAAAATGGAATGTAATGATATGGAATTAAGAAAATTGGTAGAAGTACTTGCTGAGGGATATTTCATCAGTAAGAATCGGGAAATGCTAGCTGAAAGATGGTGTTTCAGGAATAGGTAGAAATAGGAAAAATGGAAAAAGGGAAAGATGGAGTAATGGGATAAGTGATAAAAGGGACATCGCTGGGGAATGAGTTGAAATGAAGGGAACAAAGCTTCTGTAATTGAAGCTTCAGATCTTCCTGTGATGAAACTGTCCTCCTTAGTGAGTTCTCCCTTATTCTACAAAATACAATTGTAACATGCCAACCCTTGACAGGGATTATTAGTTTTAAATATAATCTAATGCTAGAAAAATAGTGCAGAAAATTGAATGCTACGAGGAGCAGAGGACTCCCCTAGAAAAAGATAATGTGTATCAGTCATACAAGCAGCCTTGAAATCTTCTTTAGAAACAGGGCGCTGGTACAAACAAAGCCTATGACCATTTACTAGTAGAGGTGTTCTCGAATCATCAATTGTTAAAAGTCTTACTGTTCCATTAGGAAAAACTGAATCTACTTCATATGGTCCAAGCCATCGTGTACGTAGCTTACCCTGAAAGTTTTCAAACCGAGAGTCATACAATAAAGCCCAATTACCTTTTTGGAACTACTTGTGTTTGATAATTTTATCATGCCACTTCATTCTTTGTTGTTGAATCATGGTTGTTTGATGAATGGCATCTAATCTCTTTTCATCCAATTCAAGAAGCTGCTGCAACCTAGATGTCTACACATCAGCCAAATCAAGGTTAACAACTAAAGAAGTTCTTAAAGTTTTAATTTCAAATTCCACAGGAAAAACAACATTTTTACCATAAACCAATTCATAGGGAGAGAATCATGTAGTATTTCTCCAGGTAGTTCTATAAGCCCATAGTGCTTCAGGGAGCCTTTGAGACCAATCCTTCCAGTTATCCTTCACTGTTTTAGTTAGAATGGCTTCTAATACTTTATTTGTGCTTTCCACCTGCCCATTGGCCTGGGGGTGGTATGGTGTAGTCATTCTATGATGAATATGATATTTCTGAAGGGTAGATTTAAAACCATGAGAATTGAATGGAGGCCCTCCATCTGTAACTAGCTCTCTAGGAATTCCAAATCTAGTGAAGATCTCTTCAAATAAGAAAGCTAGGACAACTTCTTCATTGGCTCTAATAAGTGCTTTGGCCTCCACCCATTTAGTCATATAGTCTGTAGAGACTAATATATAAGTTCTTTGATTGGATGGAGGATTAATGGGTCCTATGAAATCTAAGGCCCATCTTTCAAATGGTTCGGGTACTACCTGGGGGTTTAATGGCATTTGATCTCTATGATTGGGTTGACCCATTCGCTGACAGCTGTCACAAGCACGCACATATTTCTTTGCATCCTTAAACAATGAGGGCCAATAGTAACCCATCCTCAATTTTTTTTTTGTTGTTCTTTTATCAGCAAAATGCCCTCCGCAGGGGCCATCATGACAAGCTTTTAGTATGTCGTACACTTCATCCTCCCTAATGCATCTTCGGATTTCCTGATCAAGCCCTGTGTAGAAAAGACACCCACTTATCCAGCTATACCTGGCACTTTGTTGAACAATTCTTCTCTTTTCCCTGTATGACAGGTGTGATGGTAATTTTCCTGCAACCAAATAATTGGCAATATCTGCATACCACGGAGAGTGAGCAGAGACTGCAAATAAATACTCATCGGGAAAGGAATCATCTACTGGAATATTATTATCAGTTTTTAACCGTGAAAGGAAATCAGCCACAACATTTTCTTTACCTGGCCGATCTACAATTGTAATATCAAACTCCTGCAGTAACAATAACCATCTGGTAACTCGAGCATTTGTGACAGATTTTTTCATTAAATACTTAATAGCCGAGTGGTCAGTGTGGACAAAAGTAGAATAACCAGTGATGTAATGTCGAAATTTATTAATGGCATAAATTACTACAAGAAACTCCTTTTCGGTAACTGTATAATTAAGCTCAACAGGGGTCATGTTCTTACTGATAAAATAGATAGCATAAGGAAGATGATTTTCCTCTTGTCCCAAGACAGCTCCAATTGCAGTGTCTGAAGCATCAGAAGATATATGAAAGGGGAGGGCCCAATCAGGTCATCTCAAAATAGGAGCAATAGATAACTGGTGCTTGAGTTCTACAAAGGCTTTCTGACAAGATTAGTCCATTTAAATTCAGCATTTTTCATAAGCAACACAAATAATGGAGAAGCTATCTTAGAATTTTTTTTAATAAATCTTCTGTAATATCCAGCATGTCCTAGAAAACTTCTCACGTCAGTTTGTGTTTTAGGAACAGGAAGATTCTGAATGACCAGTATTTTAGATGGGTCTACCTGAATGCCTTGAGATGAAATGAAATGTCCAAGCACTACTCCTTCACTCATCATCATATGACATTTTTTAGTACTTAGGGAGAGGTGATCTTGTATGCAACGTTTAAGTACCTTCTCAAGATTTTGTAATGCATCTTCAAAATACACACCATAAGGAGTAAAATCATCCATAAATATTTCCATAGAGTCATTCAGCATATCAGAAAAGATCCCTATAACAGCCCTCTGAAAAGTTTCTGGTGCATTACATAGCCCAAATGGAAGAACTCTATAAGCAAAAGTTCCCCAAGAACTAGTAAAAGTGGTCTTATCCTGGTCTTGGGGTGCAATTCTGATTTGGTTATACCACTAAATCCATCTAGAAAATAAAAGAATTTCTTTCCTGACAAATTATCCAACACCTGATCAATGAAAGGTAAAGGAAAGTGATCCTTTTGAGTAGCTTTGTTTAAGGCTCTGTAATCAACACACACTCTCCATTTCCCGTTTTTCTTAGGGACTATTACCAATGGGGAAACCCATTCACTGTCAAATATGAGGTATATAAATCCTGCATTAAGCAATTTCTGAAGTTCTTCTTTAACAATCTCTCTTAAATTAGGGTTCATTCATCTTTGGGGTTGACAGACTGGTCGGAACCCTTCTTTAATATAAATTCGGTGAGTACATAGTTAAGAAGAGATTCCCTTCATATCCGTGTAATCCCATGCGAATGCTTCCTTATTTTCAAGTAATAACTTCATTAACTGTTGTGTTTCAGCAACTGTTAGATCAGGATTTATATTTAATGTCTTGCCAAGTTCGATCTCCACTGTTATGCTTTTAGATGAGATGGTGGTTAATGTCTGAGATAAATCTTCAGATTCAATCTTTTCCTGGGTATCCGTTTCAAAAAGTGCAGTCAATTGATTGTGTGTTTCAGCAATTACAGAGGAAGGTTCGCAGATAAAATTATTAATTATTTCATCCTCTGTATTGTCTTTAAGAGTTAAGGCTTGTCCGATAGTTAAAATGGGCTGAATATCATTATCATCATAATCCATCCACATAGAATTTTCATTATTAATTATGGGTGTAGCATGAGGATAAAGAGTAAGCTGCTTAGTTTCATAACCATTAGAAATTGTCATTGAACCAGATATGCAGCTGATAAAGGCATCGGCTATGGCCAGCCATGGCCTTCCTAGAATTAAAGGGTGTCCCCCCAGCTTTGTTTTAGTTTGTAATACCACAAAATCAGCTAGGTAATTCCAGGATTCAACCGAGATAACTAGATCTTCAACAACTCCTTCTGGTTTAATTGTAGAACGATCAACTAACTCTAGGATGGTTGGTGTATCTCTAATTGTGTTATTCAGTTGTAACAACTGTGAAGTTTCAAGAGTCATAATGTTTATTGCAGCACCTAGATCTACCAGAACTTGAGGAATTATTGTTTTACCAATTTGAATTGTCACGGTAGGATGGCCGGGGTCACCATATTTCACAGGAGGGGTTTTTCCGGACATTAATGCAGATAAATCACCCATAACATGAACTATAATGGGGTCTTTAGTCTTCCTACCAGGTTTCTTAACACAAATGTCCCTTATGGTTCTGGCATAAATTGGTACATCTCTCAGTGCCTGTAAAAGTGGAATTTTAACATACAAGTTTTTCAATTCCTCTAAAAGATTAAAAGAAGGTGTTTTAGGTGTTTTAGTTAAAACTAAACGCTCGGGGAATGGTGGTTTTGTTATTTCAATACCCTTGTTAGAGGGTGGTTGTGCTTTTTTATGTTTCTCAGTTTCCTCTTTATCAGAATCAGAAGAGGTTATATCATCGATGATAGGTTCTACTATTTTCCCGGATCTCAAATGAATATCATTACATTGCATAGTAGGAAATGTAGGCTGATTCTGAATATTAATGACTTGCACAACTTTATTATTGGGGTTAGGATTTGGTTGCACAGGTAGTTGGGGTCTCATTTGATTATTTGGTGGAGCATTTGATGGTAGAGGAAGTGGTTGTTGAAATTGAGGAAATTGATTTGGATACGGGAGTTGTTGGCTTCTCCAATTTGAATTCCATGGATTAAAAGAAGATGGCTGTTGTGGGGGCCAAGGATTCCACATTGTAGGATCAACAAAGGGAGGGTTTGTTTGTTGCATGGGTGGGTAGTTCATCTGATTAAAGGGTGGGTATTGCATTTGATTAAAGGGAGGGTAATTTGTCTGACTGAAAGAAGAATAATTATTCCAATGATTAAATGGCATACTAGAATTCATACCTTGTCCTTTTGGTTGCCATTGTCTTCTTTGTGTTAGTAGATAAACTACTTCAGCTTCTTCTTCCGTTGGCTGCAATGCTTCCTTTATTCCCGGTAGAGAGGGAAATTGTTGTGTTTCATGATATTTCTCACAAAGGGTGCAGATTGGTATTTTGTCCAATGGGCATTCCCTTAGTGGATGTTTGTCTCTACATTTAGGGTAAAAGACAGCCAGAGCTGCTTCTGCTTCAGCCTGCTTCTTCTTAACCTGCAAGGTGTCAATTTGTGAAGCAAAAGACCTTAACATCTCAGTTTTAAATTCTTCAAGTAAATTACCTATTTCAACTCTTGTTGCTCCCCCACTGGTTGATTTCTGCACTCTTGAATAGTTGGGATCTATGTTACTTACTCTGTTCCTTGCAGCTCCTCTTGAACATCTTTTACAAAGTTCGACAATCTCATCATATGATTCTTTAGATATATCTCCCTTGCCAAGCATGTTTAACATGTCTAAACAATCATCCCTTAATCCTCTAAGTAATATTGTTTTACGAATTTCTTTACTTACATTCGGATGATCAGATCTCTGCAGATTATACTGCAGCCTTTCCACATAGTCCTCCAGATTCTCGTCCGGCTTTTGTGCCATGTTGAATAGTTCCTCCCTCTTTTCTCTTGTCCGACAATAGTCTTGATATTTAAGCAGGAATTTTTGTTTCATCTGTTCCAATGTTGTGATTACCTGACTTCCAAAGCTCATGAACCATCTCAAAGAATTTCCTTTTAATGTTGCTGGAACAGTTTCAACTTCTAAGCATTAGTAACATAATCATAACTTCTGCATAATATATCAACTTCAAAAATAAATTCATTCGGATCTTCAGAGGATAAACCATGGAAGTTGGGTAAAGCTGAAAATGGAATATTCTTCATAGGAGTTGTTCCTCTAGGGAGATCACTGATAGGAAATCCCAAGGTAGAGAGAGAATTTTCATCCCTTCCTTCTCCTTCAAGATCTACACGTCCTCCACCAAAGAATTCTTCGTTTTTTCCTTCCATTGGCTGTTCTCCTACTGCACTTGCTCGATCCTCAAAATCTTCTACTGGCTCCTCAATGTTTTCCACTGGTCGCCCAATACTCTCTATTAGTTCCTCAACGTGCTCTGCTGTTTTGCTAGCACTTTCTTCTGATTCTCCAGCACTGGCTGCCGGTTCTTTAATATCCGTTACTGGTTCCTCTATGTTTTCAGGGCTCACAACTTCTTTTGTTTGGTAGTCTGATTGAGGGGAGCACTGAGGTTTTGGTCTTTGAGAACTTAATCTCTATGATGATTCAGCCTTTGATACAATTTCGTCAATAAAAGTCTTTCTTCCTCCTCTTCCTTTTCCCTTGCCACCTATAGGATTAGTTTTATTCTGGATTCCGCGTCCTCTCATACAATCTGCACATCTAGAAAGAAAATATCAATGCTTTTGAAATCTATAATTGCCTTCCCTGGCAACGGCGCCAAAATTTTGGTCGCTTTAAATGTTTTAACAATTGAAGCACCACATAAATTGTCAACCCGGGAAGGTCTGTTTATTCCAAAGACAATCACGCATTGGATATGCTCAATTCCAAAAGCAAGGGAATGTTGTAGTAGAAGTCACACAATTATCAGTCATACAAATCTAACTATTCACACCCTGTTTTAACAAAGCTGAAGCCTACTTGTGTTACAGCAGAAGCAATTCCTCTATTGCAGTATTTCATTAAAATAATTCTAGGAAAAGATAATGAAAGGAAATCACCCTGCAGGAAAGCATGTCAATCAACCATAATAGGGAACAGGACCCTATTCCTCCAAACAGGAATCTTCGGCACCTACTTCCTGACACTAATCACACTGTAGGAAAAGATCAAGTCAAGGAAAACAAGATCCTATTCCCATGAACAGGAACCTCCAGCACCTGTTTCCTGATATCAATCACACTGCAGAAAGAGAGAATCAAACTATGGGGAATAGGACCCTATTCCTCCAAACAGGAATCTTCAGCACCTATTTCCCGGTATCAATCACACATTCAAACAAATAATAGAAAAATATCTCTTGACATCTTTAAGTATGAATGATACAGAACTAATGTAGTGTTAAAGAAAACCGAGTGCTTAAAGAACTACAGAACTATGTAAATGATTCTTCAGCAAACAGAGTTACAGTAAGGTGCAAATAACATAAAGAAGTTTAACAAACTACAGGAGCAATCGGGTGAATCTTGTGATGAAGGCGGGCCCTTTCCTTCTCACAAGATTCCCCAGAGGAAAGAGTTAAATTAGAATGCTCAAAAGAAACTTTTATTCATCTGTCAAAAAGGAATGATACATTACAATGGAGTCTTGCTCCTTTCCACTCAAAAATAATGTCTCTCCTGCAGTCTCTAACTCCCCTTCTAATGATGATGTCTCCTCTTTTTAAAGAGGAGACATATATTACAGTTACATCAGAGAAATCCTATATTTATCCAAATCTGTTCTTCTATCTTAAAACATGGTCTTTATATTCTTCCATAGAAAAATATTGTTACAACAGATACAAAAAGGTACTGGCTTCAGAACAATCTTTGTAACAAATTTCCTTGCTTGTCTTCATCTTGTTGCCAACGTTCCTAAAATACTCTTTCAAGATCGCAAATCATGAGTAGTGACGGGATTTACGTGCCTGCTGACTATTTCAGCAACATATTTCACTGTTTCAGCAACGGAGTCGACTGTTTCAGCAACAGCACGTTCCTTATCATAAATTATCTGCGATATTTTAGACTTATGTTAGCAACGATCTACCTTCGATTAATGATGAAATATAAGAGTAATGTGGAATTATATGTAAACAGATTAAATATATATTAAAGAGAAGGATTTCATATACCTTTGGATAAAATGGATGAAAATGATAATGTAACCTTTTTAAATATAGCTATAAAGAGTAAGGTGGTGTCAAAATATATGGTAAAAATGGTACATTGTGAGGCCCTAACAACTGCACAGTAGCTCAATAAAAATGAAGCACATGCTATACAATACAGATATAAATACAAATAAGAGAGAGAGCCTCTTCCGGGTGGTCACAAGACACCCTCCTTGAGAGATAACTCCTCCAAAACACTAGATCTCTGCTGATCTAGGATACCACTTGCTGAAACCTGCAAAGCAACTAAACCCTCAATGGGCCAGCATTGTCCAAACAAGCAGAGCTTGGTAGTCAACCTGATAGTGGCTCATTTCAGTACATTCTCCTCCAAGAGCTACTCATGGGAGGATTCCTAAACAGGAAATCCTCTTCCCTTAGGCTAAACATCCTAGAGAGCTAGATTTGCTCAAGAAACCTCTATTTTGAAAATACTTCAACAACCTCTACATGGGCCCTCTCCTCCTTTTTATAACTTTAAAGGGTGCACAAACCCTAAACCACTTCAATGGACTTAACCCCTTTCACATAGGATCCCTCTTCTAAAACTGCGCTGGTTCTCCAAGGTGGTCCTATTTCTGTTCACACACAAGTGGATTTTGTTACAAAAGGCCCAGATTTATCCCTTTTCACATTAGGCATTTATTTATTCTTTGATTTAAGGAGTTTTTATTATCCTCCTTTACATTTTATTCATCAATCATGAAATAAAAAAATGAACAAGGCAAAATTAATGTTCCAATTAGCTGGAGCTAATTTAGGAACATTACAGTCTCCCCCTCCCAAATGTTGCTTGTCCTCAAGCAACTGTAAGGAAGAACTAGACTTCTCCTTCCCTTTTCTGTGGCCTCATCAATGAACCCCACCATAGCTGCAAATTATAAGCAATTAATCTACCCTCCAATGACCTTCTCCAAGTGCAAAATAGCAAGTGTACATCATGAGAAATGGGAGCTACAAGTGGTGATCTTCTTGTTGCTCAATGGCCTCATCAGGTAGGAGTGATGAAGAGCATGGGGAAAACTTTTCCCAATGAGTGTCTCCCAAACCCATGCTATCATCCAAATAGAAGGAGCCATCCTTTATATCTCATAAAAAAAATCATTAATCCCCATGATGGCATTGAATAGGGGCTACAAGGCTGGAAATGAGGGATGAGTATATCCAACTCATGCTATTCTTCTTACCACTGTTTATGGATGTGGAGTTGTGGATCCTGGGCTGCCAAAATGTGGTCACCATGAAGCCAAAATGAATCTGAAACTTCATGATCTCCTCCATTGATTCCAGTGAGCCTCCTTTCCCACCTTCTTATGCATACAGTGAACAATTTATCTTCACCATATGTGCTCCAAAAGACATGTGGACTAAGTGCCATATGATGTGCTGGAAGGTGACAATAGCCCCTCCCTTGAGACCAACATTGTCCATCATCTTGCTTCCTCAATTCATGATACCATAAGTGTCCATCCCAGCACTTGCTTGCTGAAATAAGCTTCTTCAAAGCTTGGAAATGATAGAGGAAAATAAGTGTTGGATGACTGGATATCAAGCAAAACATGTCTCGCTCTAATTCCTCCCATGTGAGAGGCTCCCCTTCATGATACAAACTCAATGCATGACCCTTTGTAGAAGATGATACAATGTACCATGAAGCAGCCACAAAAAGTTCCCTCCTCTTCTTGAAATTCAATTGAATATGGGAGAGTGCATTCCCAATGAATACATTCATCCAATGTATCAATCCTCCTCTCCCACATATGCTCATAAAAATAGAAAAATCAGCAACATAGGGAGCAAGAATAGAGTTCATGTTGGCTGCCATATGCAAAAAATGTGAAGGGAAATGATCCCTCGTATGCAACCAATGCAGTTTGCACCTCAACTGCAACAGAGATTGTTGAAAAATGTGGTCTTCCAACCACTTTCATGCTGCCCCAATCTCTTCATAAGCTTGGAGGAAGTGTATGATGGATGAGGAAATGTAAGTATGTCCTCCAAAATAGAATTCCTCCCCAAGTCCTCCTAGGGAATATTTATCAACATTGGTCATGGCCTCAAGTAGACCATGCAACCTCAAAATAAGAATGCTCCTCCTTGGAGCAACATCCTGCACATATGTGGTTAAGGGATGCATGTATACATGAGATAAATCAAAATAATCAACACCCTTACCACAAGTTTTTCTCATGCAATGGGAGCAGCTCATAGATGAGCCTCCTTCCATTCTCAAAGAGAAGAGAGAAGACTGTAATAACTCTTCCCAAGATTCATGTGCATGCACAACTCCCATGCCAAATGTAGATGTGGGAAGGCTGTCATCCTTCCCCTACGTTTCCTACCATAGCGCAGAAACTAAAATGAGAGAGGGTGTGGATGATGTTGAGAGACTACTTCTCTCCTCATTGAGCCTACCCAAGATTCTCAGCGCTGCATCAAGACCTCCCAAGGTATCCACTCCTTTGAAATCCATGGGCAATGCCTCACCATGTGAAGCATTCACCTCTTCTTGATGATCAAGTGGCCTTCTTGGTGCAATGTCTCCAGGAAATGAGACATCATCTAGTGGTGACTGAATAAATGAATGGAGAAAACCCTCCATGATTCCACTGCGCAATCCAATCACCTCTTTAGTTGCATCAACCTTAT